>VDFB02150102.1:0-18612 GCA_007258455.2 Sequoia sempervirens | reverse complement strand
TTATTCTAAAATTATTTTTATAGTGATAAACATATAAAATGTAGTGTTATTTTAAATGATTACGTAGTGAGTGAACCATGGGATTGTTTTCTTATTGCCTCTATTATTTATTATTCAGTTTTAGTTAAAAGTAATTTATTGTGTTAAATGTATGATTAGATATTCATATAATATGCTGATATACTTTGATTAATTTAAGTGATTTCAAAATAAGTGTAAAGAGAAAATATATAATGATGAATTAAATATCCGTTGAAGCTTATTGCTCTTGAGCCCTTGGTAAGACTAAAGAGATAATTTAAATGTTTCTAAAGGTTTATTGGGATGTGTAGTCTTTAGTTTGAGTAAGTTGTTAAGGAAATTTGTTAGTGAGGATTTCAAACGTCCATTACGATTTATTGCTTGAACGTGTCTGTTTGGGTAAATATTTATATATAGGATGAATTCTAGAAGATGTTATATAACTTCCTTTATTATTTTCAATGACTTCTTAATTGATGAGCAAAAAAAAAATTATAAATGAATATCTAATGTTCTTCTTCTTAGTGTATAGCTTGAGTGTGCTAGTGGATGTAAGTGATTCGTGTAAATATGTATTGACTTTTAAATAGAATATAATTGTTGTTTTTTTTAAAATCTTCATGACTAATGCTTGGATTGTATTCTTACTTAACCAAACAATTGAATGATTGATTTTGATCAACTTACATTTAGATAAATGAGAAGGCCAATGCAAGTAAATGAATTGAGATAATTTCTTGAATGATTATTTTTCCTTGCATTCTTTTTACTATTGGTTCATAAGTCCTTTATAGGGATAGTTACTTTTTAAACTCTTGTGAGTATGATTGACTTGATTGTTCGAGTGGTTTGGTCTTCCATTTGTGAATGCGAGTCGTTAATGGCTACTGTTGTTATGCCTTGTACCCTTTCTTGTGCAAGTATGAATAAACATTTGAGTAGGCTAATTTTATCATAATTTTGCAAGATTATGCTTACCTAGTTCATTAGTCTTCGGCTTCACCTAAGTGGGTGGCAGCCGCCTAAGAAACTGTCTGGGGTGATGGACCCTAGAAAGGGTTGCATACCCACTCTTCTAGTATGTAATTTTGTATGGGTCACATAACGCTTATGAATAGAGGTTTGAGTTTAGCGTGTATTTGTGGTTCGGTGTTACTTTTGTGTTGGAGTAGATTCCTCCTTGAAAGTCTTATGAGTGAATCCTTGGTTGGTCAGTCAATGAGTTGGAGCAGCTCAAGTTGTCGAACTACGGTGCCTCTGCGAATTATATACGTAGGCAAGGCCATCGAGTGATGAGCTCCCGAGGCATTAGGTCGGGCCCCTAGGACTGTTCTTCGGAGTCTTGTTTGAGTCTTGTCATTTATTTCTGGTAACATAAAAACTTCCATTGATATATATATAGCTTCTCTTAGTGATCATGCGCTAACTATCTTTGATCTGATGTGTGTGCCAAGTCATGTAGATCTTGCAGGTATAGGCATTGGGAGCAAGGACTTGTCAATAAAATGGAATGTAAGAGGTATGTTAAGTTGACCTAAGTGGACTCTATTGCCAAAGTTAGTAAATCATTTCTATCTTTTCTTGTAGCTTGTGTGATCATTGAATATAGCTATAAGTAGTGAATTGTGTTGTTGTTATCTTTGTTTCGTTGTTAGTTGTTTGTGAAGTAACCTTGCGTGCCCCAGAGAACTAAGTGTATTAATGTAATGTGTTATATGTTTATGGTTAATGATTCTTGTATGTTCAATTGTAATGTTAAAAAAAATAAAAATTGTTTGCTTTGTCTGTGTTCTCTGGGTTGCATGACGGGCGTTACAACTTGGTATCAGAGCAAAGGTTCTAACACTGGGCACTCTGGTTTCATATGAGCCCATTATGTTGTCCGGTTTATATATTCTTTCTAGAAGAAAAGTTAGTCTACATATGCATATGTTATGAAGGCAAAAAAATGTTATACTGAATGAATAGAGGTGAATGTGAATTTATTAATTGGAGTTGTTAAGTGATCATAGTAATCATGATATTGGCTTGTAGCATCATGAGATATATGGAAAATAGTACTTATGGAATGTGATCTTTTGAAGAGTAATGGAGTTGTGCATGTAATTGTAACCCCTGTAAATGTGAGAAGCCAGTAACTGTGCATTGATTGAGTGTTGTGAGTACCCTGTGCTTGCTTTGTGTGCCATGCGATGGTGATACTATGTACCCATCCATGGGAAAACTATTGTTTTTCTTGGTGTGGAAATAACCATACCATTCATGTGTCGCATGTTGTTACCTGATTGAGGGCCAACCCACGTGTTGTTGAAACTTATATATGAGTAGCCAAAAGATAGTTTCATAGATTCTTTTCTTTTGGTTCTCCAGTCCCTCAATCTGTGAAGGGGTAGTAGCAGCCACAAAGTTCCTTGGGCGGAGTGTGTAGCGTACGCATATTGCGACGCAGAGTATTCTTAGCTCAACCGATCCCGAGGAAACGTACTCACTACTTTCCCTTATGATGGATCGGGGTACTTGATTCATATGTGCCAGCCTAAACCCCACAGTTTTGAGTATAGCAGCATTGGTTGTTAGTATTGGTCTGGCCGTCCATAGGGACGTTGAGCTGACATTAGCGAGTGAACCTCGTCCGTATGAGAGGTGAAGCTCGAGGAGCCCCATAGTGATATGCCCATATATGTATTGCATACACCGTATTTGCACATGTTCCGACATGATGCAAGGGATACGATGCCACACCCCACTGATGTTCCGACACAGTGCCGGTGATGATGCCGTGTTGTTGATGGTAGCGAGCTAGGCTCGAGGACACGATGCCACGTGCTTAGACTCGTGAAGGTGCACTATGAGATGTGCTATGATAGCCTACTTGTGTGATGAGCGTAATGGGGCCTCACACATTTGTAGAGGGATACTCATGTTTGCTTTCGACAGTGTTTGGGTCGGTTAGCATATGGGTAGGTCCTGGCCATGTATACCTCTGGCGACGGTGAGTACCTGCGTGTGCCTTTTCCACGAGGTATCGCTATGCGGGGTGTGTCTAGCGCGTGCCTACTTCCGCGGAGCCACGGACACACTGCCATGCGGCATACGACCAGTGCGTGCCTTCTCCGGCTGGTGTATGACCACGCCGCACTGAGATGCGATGCAGGATGGAGGCCGAGGTGCGCATCCTATGCGGGCAACCAAGGAGTGTGAGGGCCACTTGGTTAGTCCATGTCGCGTGACGACGCGAGGCAGAGTGTAGCCGAGGAGCACACTCTGGGTCATGTGGATGGCGTGCTCACTCCGCACCACATGGGGGCTATTGTATAGCTGGACGTTGTTCCCTCCTTCCTCGTTTGGTGGCTAGTATCTAGTCACGCAGTGTTGTATAGTGCAATTTCTAAGATTGTGAACTTTATTTATAATTCTTGATGATTTTCAACTGACCTGAAAGGCTGACATTTGTTTATGTTTGTTTGTAATGGTTCAGCCACACTTTGTGACTTAGTCTTTCGTAGCCCTCGTGGTTACATATGATTTAGTGTTGACATTGCGCGCATTTATTGCCTTACTGTTGAAATTGAATCTTATTTGATGTTTATTTTATGACTTTGGTGGCTAAACTAGTTTACCTTTGTTGTTTTTGAGGTCGGCCATGTGTTGTATTGTGATTCCTCTCCAAGTACGTATGAGGCGGACTTGGTGAGTGTATACGAGGAAGTAGACGCAGGGAACCTTGAGGATGGGGGTATGTGAGGCTATTTTATAGCTAGGACCCACTACCCACCTATGTGTGATGACTATCTCTTGGAGTCTAACCACCTTGTACAACAAGAGATGGGTCATAGTGGTCTTGTTTGGATGGTCTCGCCATGTGTGTGTGGCCTAACACCATCAAGCCACTGAGTGTGAGGTATGGATTTATGTGAGATGGATATTGGCTCTTGGCTCATGGATTATGTATCATGGATTGGTATGCTGCTTTCCGGTGTCTAGATGGACCCTTGTGTAGCCTTGTGATGTGCTTTTATGGTGATGTGATTGTGTATGTATGTGTTAGATGTATATTTCTTATGTGTTGTTGCTTATTGATGTAAAAGAGGGATGACCACACTATCTTAAATGTGGGTACATTGTGACTCTGTGGTATAAATCGATTGGATATTATTGAGAATCGTAAATTGTGACTTAAATATGTTACTGAAACATGATATGGTGTGTATTTTTGTTAATTGCAAGTAATCATTGGATGTGTTCTACCTTCTATGATATTTTGAAGATGATGTTGTGTAAATGGAGAATTTTGTTAATAGGAGTACTTGCTATCGTTATTAATGCTGAAACCCAGTATGTTATTGTAAGGGATGTAAGGAATTATAAATAAAAGTAGTTAAGAAGATATTGTTTTCAAATGTGAAGCTGAATAGTGATTCTTATTGCAATGATTCAGAAAGAGGGCGTATATCAATTATAGATTAGAAAATTTTTGGTGCTAATGTGGTTATGTTCCATTTTGAGCCATGTGACTTCCAGGAGTAAGTCGAGTTTTAGGGGGGGAGGATGTAGTACCCTCTGGCTATGGAGTCGAAAGAGAAAGATAGGGCAAGAGCGGCTAATGGTATTCAATATGTTGAGATTGAATTAATTAAATAGGGGTAATAATATTATTTATTAAAATGTTAGATTAAATGGTATTTAAATATTTAATTTTTTAATTTATTTTTTTTTAGAAAAAGTCATGAGTTTATTAAATGTTAATTAAATAATAAATTGTGTTTATTGTTTCAATTAACTCACTGGTTGAGGATAATCATCAGAATAAATTATTTAAAGTAATTGGATAATATGCTTTACAAGTAAAGTTGTAAAAAACGGAAATTAAAAAAATATATATTGTAAATAGAAAAATAAAGAAATAAAAAGTAGAAAGATGTAAGGAGAGCAGAGGTGGTGGAGATTTAAATGAAAGAAAAAAAACTGCTTTAAAAATATAATTGCTTTATTTATGATTTGGATGAGCTTTTGGAAAGGAATGGGTAAATATCTTTTATTTCATTTATGGAAAATTTTTGGGGGAGGGTCTGCACGTTATCCTGTTAAATATAGGTTTTACTTCCTCAGATTTGGGGAAAAATATTTTCGACGGCTTAGCGCAGCTGTGAGAGGAGGGGGGAAAAGGAGTTGATCACGTCTCGGCAGGGAGGGTGCCCTTAAGTTCATGCTCATCACGGTCAAGTTCGCTTTCCTTTTTGGTTTCTCTGTTATTTCGTTATCATTTCAAGGTACATTTTAAAGACATTCTTATTTCAAGTTTATATATATATCTTTGTCTTGATGGATCTGGTTAGAAAGTAGAAATCACATTGACTCTTCACATTAAGTAATTTAGATACGTTGACCCGATTCTTTTCATGAAATCCAACAACATTTTTTGAATTTTGGTTAGCTTGGTATTATCAATTTAGGTTCATAATAGTAAGCGTAAAACTCATTTAGATAGTATGTTATGTCATTAAGAATCTCTTAGATTCTCATGAAACTCAAATTCTTCTTCCTTGGGCTCGATCGTGAAAACTTAAGATAATGTTAATCCCTTTCTAAGACACATGGCAACCATTAGTCTTCCGATTTTTACTGCGGTCTGCATGGTTGATAATGACCCGGTAGGCCAATCTCGACACACGGCTCCTTCCTCACAAAGTTGATGCCTAAATCATGTTATTGTATATTTCATGTTTTACCATTAGAGTGAAGGGGTATGTCTGTTATAGCCTCTCAAATGAAGCTTAGCATGCACCATCTCCCTCATGGGATTTTAGCGATGATACGCGTATCTCTTGTATTAATTGTTGTTTTTCAATGTCTGGTGGCAGCTAGTTTGAGTTATTCTTAACTTTTGTTTTTAAAACATACAAACTTGTTCACTTGCATTCCTTGGGGGACATCATCTCTTTGCAACACTCTGTCGAACAGATCACACGCCTTACCCCCATGCCTTCATATTTTGCATGCATGCCTCCTGGTGCATATTCTCTGTCTATCGATCCAATGGTGCGACAGGTTTAACTGGCATCTTTGTATCATGGTTTGGGGTGTTACTTTGATAGTCAGCGCTGGTATGAAGGGCAGTCGTGCACACCTAATGGCCAACTATTTAGGTAATGCTAGGGAATTCGCCTTCACACCTGTATACCACATTTGCCTCAATTTATCAAGCCTTCTCAACAAATCCATAATGCATGTATCCTTCAATCATGGTATCGCATGAGACGACATATCGTGGGGACACTCTGTCAAGCATTTCGCATGGCTCATGCATGCTCCCTTATTTGTGTCAATAGAAAAGCCGTTTTTGGTTGGATTCGGGAATGAATGATTTGTTTTCATCTTATACGAAATTGATGCTTTTGTGGTTGATATTGTTGGTATCGCGATGGCTGCTTGTTTTACACATGGTTTCGTTGTGTCATCGTTGCACTTTGTACCCGGCGTCTTGTTTTGTCGGCTTGGGCAACTCAATCTAAAAACTAACTCCTCTGGAATTCCAAATTGCTAATTACTATTGAGGACGTCGCCCGATTAGCTGACCGCTACCTTCGTATGAAGCTCGTAATTAAGACCATAATAGTGGAGTGTGAGATTTATCCCAAACTCCTTCCTATGTGTGCATCGTCCTTCTCTCAGATTCGATATTAAGATTAGTGCTTGTAAGGTTATAATGTGTAGGTCATGCAGTGCATAGTTTATGATGTTTAATTAAAAATCTATCACGCATATTCATGGTCAATGCTCCATCTTATATTAGCCTTTTGCATATAAATACATAAATAGTGCCTTTTAGTTGACTAGAGAAGTATAACCCATTGACGATATGAAGCATTCAGAATGTTGACCTTGTAAGAATTGTTTTATAAGATCATTAGGAGAAGTTTTTGAGTATCTAATGAGTGTAGAGTAATCTTTAAGTATGTGTTAGAAAAGAAAGGTACTTTGATTATGATTCAATTATTATGGTTGACTATATTGTATTGTAAGTTAATTATTTTATTCTCAATGGTTATATATATATTTGTATATATATATATCTCATGATTATGATTAAAGTAATTTTGTTTCTGTTTTATTTAATATGTCTATATAGATTCCTCAAATTATTCTAAAATTATTCTTATAGTGATAAACATATAAAATGTAGTGTTATTTTAAATGATTATGTAGTGAGTGAACCGTGGGATTGTTTTCTTATAGCCTCTATTATCTATTTTTCAGTTTTAGTTAAAAGTAATTTATTGTGTTAAATGTATGATTAGATATTCATATAATATGCTGATATACCTTGATTAATTTAAGTGATTTCAAAATAAGTGTAAAGAGAAAATATAATGATGAATTAAATATCCGTTGAAGCTTATTGCTCTTGAGCCCTTGGTAAGAGTAAAAAGATAATTTAAATGTTTCTAAATGTTTATTGGGATGTGTAGTCTTTAGTTTGAGTAAGTTAAGGAAATTGTTAGTGAGGATTTCAAATGTCCATTATGATTTATTACTTGAACATGTCTGTTTGGGTAAATATTTGTATATAGGATGAATTCTAGAAGATGTTATATAACTTCTTTTATTATTTTCAATGACTTCTTAATTGATGAAAAAAAAATAAATAAATGAATATCTAATGTTCTTCTTCTTAGTGTATAGCTTGAGTGTGCTAGTAGATGTAAGTGATTGGTGTAAATATGTATTGACTTTTAAATAGAATATAATTGTTATTTTTTTTAAATCTTCATGACTAATGCTTGGATTGTATTCTTACTTAACCAGACAATTGAATGATTGATTTTTGATCAACTTACATTTAGATAAATGAGAAGGCCAATGCAAGTAAATGAATTTAGATAATTTCTTGAATGATTATGTTTCCTTGCATTCTTTTACCATTGATTCGTAAGTCCTTGATAGGGATAGTCACTTGTATAACTCTTGTGAGTATGTTTGACTTAATTGGCGAGTGGTTTGGTCTTCCAATTGTGAATGCAAGTCGTTAATGGCTACTGTTGTTATGCCTTGTGACCTTTCTCTTGCAAGGATGAATAAATATTTGAGTAGGCAAATTTTATTTTATTTTTGCAAGATTATGCTTCCTAGTTCTTTAGTCTTCGGCTTCACCTATGTGGGTGGCAGCCGCCTAAGAAACTGTCTGGGGTGATGGACCCTAGAAAGGGTTGCATACCCACTCTTCTAGTAGGTAATTTTGTATGGGTCACATTATGCTTATGATTAGAAGTTTGAGTTTAGCGTGTAATTGTGGTGTTGTGTTACTTTTGTGTTGGAGTAGATTCCTCCTTGAAAGTCTTATGAGTGAACCCTTGGTTGGTCAGTCAATGAGTTGGAGCAACTCAAGTTGTCGAACTACGGTGCCTCTGCGAATTATATACGTAGGCAAGGCCATCGAGTGATGAGCTCCCGAGGCATTAGGTCGGGCCCCTAGGACTGTTCTTCGGAGTCTTGTTTGAGTCTTGTCGTTTATTTTTGGTAACGTAAAAACCATTGATATATATATAGCTTCTCTTAGTGATCATGCGCTAACTATCTTTGATCTGATGTGTGTGCCAAGTCATGTAGATCTTGCAGGTATAGGCATTGGGAGCAAGGACTTGTCAATAAAATGGAATGTAAGAGGTATGTTAAGTTGACCTAAGTGGACTCTATTGCCAAAGTCAGTAAATCACTTCTATCTTTTCTTGTAGCTTGTGTGATTATTGAATATAGCTATAAGTAGTGAATAGTGTTGTTGTTATCTTTGTTTCGTTGTTAGTTGTTTGTGAAGTAACCTTGCGTGCCCCAGAGAACTAAGTGTATTAATGTAATGTGTTATATGTTTATGGTTAATGTTTCTTGTATGTTCAATTGTAATGTTTAAAAAAAAAAAAATTGTTTGCTTTGTCTGTGTTCTCTGGGTTGCATGGGAGCGTTACAACTAATCCAAAATCTCAAAGCTGGTGGTCCACTTATTCCCCACCCAAAAGCAAGAAATAAGAAATCTATCAAGCCTCCTGAGGAGATAGAGTTGTCACCACACCTCTTATTATTCCAAGTGAAAATCCCATTACCCGACTTCAAATCCACTAAATTTAGGAACTCTATATTATATCTTAGAAGGATGGAAAACAAATCAAGCCTGACATTTCCTCCAAGTTTTTCCTCAAGGCAAGCAACTGCATTAAAGTTCCCAACAACAATCCACGAGAACAAGGGTGCTAAATATCGAACATATCTAACATGTGACCATAATTGAGCTTTACCAATGAGATCAGAAGGAGTGTAAACATTGGTGAGGAGATAGGTTTCCTCCGAGTCCAAACTAGAAGCAATCATAGACACAAAAGAGCGACGTGAGATCCACTAGAGAGGAATAATCTTCCTTGGGTCCCAAAAACAAGCCACACCACCTGAATTTCCATGAGCCCCAACACACTTACATGAACCACAAGACCAGGCGTAGGAAGCTCAATTCAACATGCAATCCACAAATAACTTAGTTTCTTCAAGAAAAACATATCAAGACAATGAACACTAATCATCTCTCGAATAGCCTTTTGTTAAGGGATGCTATTCATACCCCTCACATTCCATGAAATGACAATCATTTATGGTAGTTGAAAAAGTGGGAGTCAATGGTTTTCATTAACCCCAATTCCACTAGATTATCACTAGTTAATTTAACCTTCTCTAGGTCCTTCTTACGCCCTGCCTTAGAAGCCTTCTCCAAAGGCCCCTTTTTAAGAAACTTCAGCGGTAAGCCCAAAAATTGCATGGTACCACTACTCTTACTAGCATCTAGAGCCATCCTAGTCTGAGAAGGAATGGGGACCACCAAGGTTTCCCCCTACAAGACCAAAGGCCCAAATGGAACAGGTTCAATTGAGATCTATGATGGCATGTTTGTAGCCATAAGCTCTACCTACGCTTCCTCCAAAGGCAAGTTCAAGAGGAAATTCTCGTTATCCCTTGGAAAATCCACTCCTAAAGGTTCCACACCAATTGATAGATTAAAGCCCCATCATATTGTCTTTCCTTCAGGGTTCTCTTCAAACCTCTCCCTTTATTTGAGGATTGATTGGGATGAAGCTCTCCTTGTCCGCCACATCAACAATCATAGGAGCCTTCCCTTTGTCATTATTTGAATTCAAGCTGAGGTTCGAACCAACTGCCCCAACCTCTCGATTGAACTGAGGACACTTCCTTTGTAAAGTGCCCATACTCATGACAAAAGCGATATCTGAACGGAAGAGTTTCGTAGTCTAGCTATTGAATCCAACAATTAGATCCAACACATAATTACAGAGAGTATGGCAGTGGGTTATTTAAATCTATTTCAACACAAACACATGCATAAGTAATTAAATTTTGGTCCAAAGTTTGTTGAGTTGAGCCCACTGGCTTGCTAAGAAGTAGAGCAATCATATGTAGGATGTCGCTCCTCCAAAACTCCAGTGGAAGCCAAACCCATACTAGAACCCATGTAGGAAGCTCCTCCACCAAATTCAAACCCACATGCTAGGGTTTCATGAAGAGTCCACTTTGATTGAAAAATTAAGGCCCGCCTTCAAAATTCCTATTACGATCAGACATGCAGGTAAGCATAATGATAAAATAATTGTTGGCAACCAAATTTATCTCCATGTCACCCTTGGGGTTCCAAAATTTTTGGGTCCAAGATTCTGACACTTGCAACGAGAGATGGATCCTCATGAATTTATAAATCAACACATGATTGCTCAAGTAAGCAACATCTTTCACAACAGACTCTGGATTGATCACCAAAACTAGGTGCTCATGGCTTCTCTCTAGAAATCCATTCACCTTCTTGATTTTCAAAACCCCTTTCTCTGAAGACGAACCTTCACTAGTCCAATGCTTGTTTAAATACTCCATGGACTTTGCATGCATTAAAAAAGAGGGATCTACTAGATCCATACCTCCTTGAACCCTAGGACACTAAGGAGTGTCCTCAAAGTAAAGAAAAAAATAAATAAATCTCCACAAAACCACAAAAGAGGTAAAAGGAATAACAAACCAACATAAAATAACCACAACATGGAAGAAATATGCAACAAGTTTAAAACTGCCTCCCACCCAAGCACTCCATGCACAATAAATATTTTGTCCCTCATGTCCTCAAGAACACTTTCAAAAGAATGTGGAGACACATAAATCAACATAGGATAGCAATTTTAATGTCACCTATCCTAAAAAAAGGTGGAGGACATAGTGAAGTGTCTTGAGCCAGCAAATGCCATCGAAATAAGGAGATTTATTAGGTACTTCAACACTTGAAGAGTAAAAGGTAAAGCATAAAAATGGGGAAAGGTGCAATAAAAAGCTTGAGTAATTGAAAAGATTAACCATGCACCTCTACTAGCATTATCTAATTTATGATAAATATTTGAGATTGATACATATACGAGTCATTATATTATGGGGGATATCCTTATGGAAGGAGGTAAGCTTGTATCATATATATATATATATTTTTCATGATATTTGTTAGCAAAATCCTTGGGTATTGTGCTTATAACAAGGAGTTATATGAGTTGGTGTTGTTGGCACCCCAAAATTTTGTGACCCTTTTGTGCCTTTGTCATATTTGCTCCAAAATGATAACTGATATGAGATATTAGTCATGAGTCATTTGCTTAAAAAAATTATTAGGACCATTGTATAGAGCATAAAAAATTAAGTCAAGTTAACTTTTTAAGTTTTAAAAATATGCTAAGGGGAAAAATTATTATCTTGAGCATTTTCTCTTTCCATTTGGATTGAGCCCAAATCCCCACAAGGTGCGGTTCATTTGTTTTTCTCTACAAATGTCTAGTTGGGTTGGAAATATCTATGATAGGTTTTGAATGATGATTTTTTTTCTAAGTGTAGGTCTATCAAGATTTCCATGGTCAACTAAGCCTCTATTGTTCAGTTTTTCATTTGGTTCACTTAGCTTTACCCGCTTTGCAAGAATCCATCTTCCATCCAAAATTCACCTCTTCGCTATTTTATCCAATTCACTTGGAATTTTTTCTTTGTGAGAAAGTTTTTCACATCCAAATATTTATGAGTGTTTCCATGTGAACCAACCCATTCCACATCTTGATAGATTTCCCACATTTTACACTTCCCACCATCTTTGTGCACCCACATCATGAGGTAATCTTATTTTTCTATGGGCATTTTCAACTGAACTTCTTCCAATTGGACTTGTATGATTCAATTCATTTTTTTCACACCATTCCTTTTGCAAGATTTTCCCTTCAACTATTACTCCCTCTGGGATGAATTCCAAACACTTCATCAAAAAAATTATCCTTATATCCACTCCACATATATATACAACAACAAAAAGAAAGATATCTTACATGAAAAATCAACCACAACTCACTTTGATGGTAGAATGTCCTTGTAAATGGACTTGAGCTGAACTAGTCTGCTATCCCATTGCTTCTTAGCTGTAGTCAAGTTTCAAACTTGACAATTCAGTTGCACAAATGTATCTCCTGCATCTTCCAAAGAAAATGGCACCTTGTATTTTTGAACTATAACATTAACTTCTGTCAGGTGTCTAGTGAGTGAAGACAACTTGAGGCTCACTACTTCTCTCAATTGTTTCACCTGACCTTTGAATTGCTCCCTTTGATCTTGCAATTGTTGTACTTGGGAGTGCAAGCTTTCCACTTGTACCCTTATGGCACCATCATTGTCTTGTACCGGATCATATGTTGCAGCCACACTGGTGATCTACATTTTAATAACACTAATTTGATCCTTAAAACTCTTGGTTGCTGCAAGCCATTTGAAAAAAACATACAAAACTTTGGCTTCCTTAAGAACTTTTGAATATCTTTAATACATCTTTGTAGCTTGAACAAGGTGTTGTCACCCTTTTTAGAGGGATCATTCAATCTCTTTTCATTCAACCTATGTTTTTCCTTCTTCTCTAGATGAGAATAACAAGTCTCAAAAGACTCCATTAATCGCTTCATCTTCTATGTAGGGGGTAATGATGAATCTATTTTTGCATTCGATAGATTTTATTCCAACAACTTCATAGCTTCTTCCAACACATCTACACTTCACTTTTTGTTGTAGTAATTATTGTCTTGTAGTGGAGTAGAGTATATATCCAACTTTCATTTTGTGTAGGAGAGACATACCAGACAAGTTAACTTGTCCATCAAAGGTAGGAACATGCAACAATTGAAGAGACACCACTGGTTGTATCTACATTTCCTAAGCCAAGAACTCTTTTATTAAATCCACTGGAGAGGAATATGACTTCTCTAAACTTTCTTCTTCAACATCCTTCTCCTTCTTCTTGTCTTTCTCCATATCCTTTTTCTTCTCCATCTCCATACTAGAGACATCTTTCTCTTCTTGCAGACTGGAGACACCTTCTCCTTCTCACTGTCTTGAACCAACTTGTTATTCTTGCTGGTTAGAGACAACTTGCTCATTTTTATTTTTTGGAGGGGGTTCATTAATAGTTTCATGCTCTTTCAGAGGCTCCTGTGCAACCACTTCAACTTTAGTTTGCATTTATTCAAATATTTTGTTTGTAACTTCTTCCATTTCATTTTTAATTTCTTTTTTCACATCATCATCCATACTCATTATAAGATATATTCTTATCTTTATGTCGAGTGATTTTTCCTACTTCCACACAATCTTCTCTTTTTCTTCCTAGGAGACAGAGATCCTAGACTTGTCAATTTCCTGTTGTTTTAGTTCTTCATCTACCTTGATTGCACTTTCTCTTCTCCGTCTCAAAGCCTTAACAAGGCTATCTAAAGCTTTATCAACAATATCACTGAAATATATGTTCTAATTGAGCATATACTCAATGATAGCCTTTTCAATTGTCTTATGATCTTATGGAGGAACATACAGATGAAGCTCCATTGTATCATTCAACAAACCAAAGCTAACAATTCCATTCAAAATAGCACCAAAATAAGAGGATCATATGTGACCAGAGGACTTTTCTTAGTTCCCTCCTTTGCTATCTTCTTTCCTTTCTTTTTCTATAAGGAGATTCCTTCATCTCTAACATCTTCCTCTTCTTCAGGTTCTTTCTCATCTGACTTCTTTCTCTTAGCCTTTTGCTTAGGTCCATGGAAAACTTTAGTGGCGAATCTTAGCCAATTGGCAAATTCTAGAAATCAACCAAGTTAAAATTAGGGTGTCCAAATCGCCCAGATACGAATTATTGGTCCAATGCATGTCCATTCGCCAACAATTTATTTTATGAGGCATATTTAAGTAAAAAATTCGCCATAACAAACTACATGTTTCAAATGAATTGACTAATATTTTTGCTTGGAATCTTGGAAACCTATAATAAAACACCTACATATTCGCCAATACTATTAAAACAATATTGTATCAAGACCCATTTCGCCAATTAAAATTTATAAATAGTTGCTTGTGAAGACCCATTTTGCCAATTAAAATTTATAAATAGTTGCTTATGAGGACCTATTTTGCCAATAACATTAAAAAATAATTACATTTGAGGACACATTTTGCCTTGAAAATTACAATGTATCATTATATAAGCACGTGGGATTCGCCAAATTTTTAATATACCATTTAAAAATCCCGTGAAAATTTCCAAATATGGATTGATATAAATACAATCAAAATTGTCATTTATTCTTACACATTTTGTTTAGTTCTAAGGTTCTACTTCTCGATTCGAAAGTTAGCGAAAGCCGAAAACATAGACTTAAAGGTGAGTGATCATTTCTTCATAGTGTTATTAGTTGTAATAATAAGATTTCTTTATCTCTTTTCCATTCTTGCTTTAGTCTTAAAGATGATATTGAGTAGGGAATGGGATCTATATTCTCTGTCCTTAAACAAGAAGACATTTTTTCCATCTTTTATTCGAAGTGAGAGATCAATATGTTGAGCAACAAGGGTAAGACTCCTTAGGGTAGTGAAGAGACTGGGAGGCCATCAAAATGCCTAAAACATAGAGGTACCATATAATATTACTTTAGAATTGGAAAAAAAATTGATCCATCAAATCAAGATGGAGTTACATCATCAACTCTTCCACCAAATATTAATGAAGAAGGCATTCACAATACCTCACTGCCACCGGAAGGTCAAGGTGAGATTGCCATTGAGTTACATTAAAATGTATCAAATGAGGATGGAAATACTATAGAAGATGTTCCAAGGGATACCATGGTTAGCTAGAATGAGATAATTGACTTGGATGAGGATGATGTTGGTAGCAAGAAAAGAAAAAGCAAATGGGACGCAAGTGGGAAATGACAAGGAATTTTCAACTTGGTTGGTTGTTAAAGTACCCATTCATTGTACCAGTGGGGAAAGCAAATGATATTAAAAGTGCAACAGAGGCCAAATGTACAATTTATAGTTGGAAATGTGGAAGAGACAAGATGTTGTAGCTAAATATTAACACTATAGAAAAGCTTATTGTTAAAGTTTATGAAAAATAAATCATATACAGAAAGAAACAATCAGACGTACGAACGGAATCAAAGGAAGAATGTCTTCATGTTAGGTATGCCACGAAATATGAAGAGCATGACCAAATAATGTTGAAGCTTGCTACATGTCAAGGTACACTTGAGGCTCAATTTGGAAAAGCAATGGAAGTAGCAAATCTGTCAAAAATTGTTCAGATGAGTGTTGTTTTTCATATTTTGTCCAAAGGGTGTGGACTATGACAAACTACCCATAATATTCTAGTTTGTTATCTTATTTGTGTGTTCCTCACTTTCCCTTCTCACATTGGTCAATAAACACTGGATGGGAATGGGAAAATTGTCTTGCTGCAGTGGAAAAGGAAGATTTAAAGGAGAAAGTAAAAGAGTCAAATTTCATTGTATTATCTTTAGATGAAGTTATTGTGGTAGACAATACTTCTTGGGTCTGTATGCATTTGTATACTATAGAATGACATGTTCACCAAGCTCATCTTCTCTGTGTTCATAAAATGAAGGACAATTCAACTTCGCAAAATCTATTTGAACTAGCCAAGAAATCTTTGAATGAAATTGTAGGTATGGATGAGTTGACAATTGCCAAAAAGTTGGTGTGTGTAGGAGTTGATGGAGTTGTAGTGATGTAAGGTCAAAGGAGCAGTGTCTGCACAAAGTTACAAACTATTTGTGCACCATACATGCTTGGAATTCATTGCATGGCCCAAAGAATGAATTTAGCATTCAAAATTGTAAGCAAGTTTCCTACAGTACCAAAAGTTGAAAATCTAGTCCGCGAGATCCACACATACTTATGCCGAAGTCCCAAACTTTTCACAAAATTTCAAAATTTTGCTGAGGGAAGAACCCCAAGAAACAAGCTTATCAAGGATGTCGATACCAGGTGGATCTCCTTGCATGGACCAACACAACAATTTCTTTCAGAATATCAATCCTTGATTGGAGTGATGTATGAGCATCACAACACAATAGACAAAGCTCTTAACCTCTTGCATAGGTTAAGTGATATAGAGACACTCTTGACTTTAGCTAGTCTTCTCCCCATGTTGGATGTGATGAAAAATCTTGTGATAAAGCCCAAGACAAAACTACGTATATTTATGAATATGCCAATCTACTTAAACATATGTGCTTGGCCCTCGATCATCTATATCTAGATCTAACACAAGAATGCCCAAATCATTTCATGTGGCAAAAAATTACTGATTTGAATAATCATGATAATTATTTACAGTTTAATGCAAGTAGAAACTTATGTATCTGTGTATGTGGATATGAGACACCAATGTACCATTGTAAGACAACTAGATGCTCTAGCAGAGAAGTAGTTGTTAACGAGGAATAATTTAATGACATTGTTAAATCTGCTAGTGATAATTTGAAGGAAATTGCAAAATCTCTTTCCTCATAGATTCATGAAATATTCCATCGACATGAAATACTTGAAGCCATGGGTATTGTGTATCCTCAATTTTGGGTAAACCGAGATAACCCAAAATATTTTCATGATAACGTAAAAATCATCTTGATCGAACAATTTTTGAAAAGTGTAACATACAATGAGCACACAATAGAATGAATTTTAAATGAAGCTAAGCTCAGACAACAATGTAGGAGTTTTGCAATAGCTATGAAGGACTAGTATAAATCCATGGGCACGGAGAAGGCCTTTGAACTGAGATCAATAAAAAAGGTTTGGACAAACTTAGTTCAGAGTGAAATATTGTGTGATTCGATATCAAAATATTTCAAACTTGCTGATTTATGTCAAACAATGATATTGGGGTCGGTGGAGGATGAGAGAGTTTTCGGTACATTGGCGTTTTTGAAATCAAAGTTAAGAAACAAACTAGACAAGAATTTGGAACATTTCTTGAGGATGAAAGGAACTGCATATAATGTCAAAAAATTTCCTTTTGAAAGGGAACTCACAATTTGGAGGTCCACATGTGAAAGAAGAGGGACCGAGTTGTGCAACACGCCAATTCCAAACACTGGTACTGGTGGTAGTGGCAGTGGGAGTGGGGCTAGGACAAATGACATTGACACAAATCACACAATGAATGTTGAATTTGAGACACAAGCCGAAGAAAATGAAGAGCACACTCAGAATCAAGATGACTCTTTTACTTTATCTCAAGATGAATGTTAGTTTGAGGACCTTGACTTCGTTTAGGAAATGGAAGAGAATTAGTAGCTTTTAGGTATTCATACTGCACTTCATGAATCGGTTTCCATTGTTCCAAACTATAGTTGATGATATTTTATATTGTATTCAATAAAATTGTGAATGATTACACTTCATGATATTTTATTTTATATTGCACTTCATGAATCATATTCCAAACTGTAGTTGACAATATTTTATATTGTATTCCATGAAATTGTGATATTTTATATTTTATATTGTATTCTATGGTATTGAATTTGATATGTGATTCTGCATCATTTTTAAAGAACACTTACTTCACATCACGAGAATTCCTATTGCATTTTCGTTGGCCTCATCTATTTAGGATCTAGGACAATTGCTTACAGAATGCTTAACGTAAATGATCACTTAATACAATGCTCAAATGAACAAATTAACATAATATAATTGCCAAGATAATGAACTGAAAAGAAAGAGAGAAAATAAAGAGGAGAACAAACACAATTGATAATGGAGTTCGTCCCTTAGGACTACGTCTTCGGGCCCCTCTCCAACGGAGTGACCGATCCGATTATACTCCAAAAATAGTTACAATTGCTTCATTGAATATCTCCTTCAAGCACAGCAGCATAACATTCCTCTGATGTGTGGAAATGTCTACAAAATCTCCTGAGCATTCTCTCATTCTAACCACCTAGACTTGGAAAATCCCATCTCTACCCCTCTTTTTATACATGAAATATGCCTAATATGGCTTAACCATCAAAATAAATGATTAACCTCCTCTACCAACTCGGACAACAACTATTTCCTTCTTTACAATCTTCTGGTATGAATTAGTTGGTGGGTTTTGTTGGTTTATGGCTTAAAAAGCCATTTGGTTAAGGGCTCGGCTGATAGTTCTCTAACAAAATGCAACAGACTCCT
>VDFB02150101.1:0-18922 GCA_007258455.2 Sequoia sempervirens | reverse complement strand
TGAACGTTCACGAAAGACAATAGAAAATACACATATAAAATGCACAACTATAGTGTAATCCACAAGCGTAGTCACCAAAGTTGATCAATGGCCCAAGAAAACTCAAACTCGTGTGGTTTCCTAAAAACGGCTATAACTCAATAGAAAAGTAAGGTTTGCAAATGGCAATAGAAAATATGCATATAAAAAGTATAAGTACAGTGTAATCCACAAGCGTAGTCACCAAAGTTGATCAATGGCCCACGAAAACTCGAACTCGAGTAATTTCCTAAATGTGGCTATAACTAAAAAAAAAATGAAGGTTCACGAAAGGTGATAGAAAATACAACTACAAAATGGAAGACTAGAGTGCAATCCACAATTGTAGTCAGCAAAGTTGATCAATGGCCTAGGAAAATTCAAATATGAGGGGTTTCTTATGTTCGGGTATAACTCAACGAAAATGAAGTTTTACAAAAGGCGGTAGAAGATACACATATAGAATGCACAAGAACAGTGTAATCCAAAAGCGTAGTTACCAAAGTTCATCAGTTTCCCACAAAAACTCAAACTTGAGCGATTTCCTAAATGCAGCTATAACTCAACAAAAAATGAATGTTCATCAAAGGCGATAGAAAATATGCATATAGAATGCAAAACTATAGTGTAACCTTCAAGCTTAGTCAACAAAGTTGATCGATGACCCACAAAAACTCAAACACGAGCAGTTTACTAAATGTGGCTATAACTCAACAAAAAATGAAGGTGCACGAAAGTCAATAGAAAATATGTGTATAGAATGCAAAACTACAATGCAATCAACAATTGTAGTCACCAAAGTTGATCGATAGCCCAAGTAAACTCAAACACGAGCGGTGCAGTTTTGTATATATGGCTATTACTAAAAAAAAAATGAAGGTTCACGAAAGGCGATAGAAAAAATGCGTATAGATTGCATAACTATAGTTTAATCCACAAACATAGACACCAAAGTTGATCAATGGCTCACGAAAACTCAACCTCGAGCAGTTTCCTAAATGCGGATATAACTCATCAAAAAATGAAGGTTTGTGAAAGGCGATAGAAAATGCATGTAGAGAATTGACAACTACACTACAATCCACAATCGTAGTCACCAAAGTTGATCAATAGCCCATGAAAACTCAAACACGAGCAGTTTCCTAATTGTAGCTATAACTTAACAAAAAATGAAGGTTCACAAAAGTTGATAGAAAATACGCGTATAGAATGGACAACTACAGTGTAAACCACAATCATAGTTAGTAAAGTTGATTGATGGCCCATGAAAACTCAAACACGAGCGGTATCCTAAGTGCGGCTATAACTCAACGAAAAAATGAAAATTCATAAAAGGGGATAGAAAATATACGTATAGAATGCAAAACTACAGTGTAATCCATAAACGTAGTCACCAAAGTTGATCGATGGTGCAAGAAAACTCAAAGACAAGAGTTTTCCTAAATGTGGCTATAACTGAACAAAAAATGAAGGTTCTTCAATGGCGATTAAAGATATGTGTGAAAAATACACAACTACAGTGCAATCCTAAATGATAGTTACCAAAGTTGATCAATGGCCCACGAAAACACTAACACGATCGGTATCCTAAGTGCGGCTATAAAACAACTAAAATTTAAAGTTCATGAAAGGTGATAGAGAATACACATATAAAATGCACAACTATAGTGCAATCCACAATCGTATTCACCAAAGTTGATTAGTGGCCCACTAAAACTCAAATACAAGCATTTTCCTAATTGTGGCTATAACTCAACAAGTAATGAACAAAAAATGAACAAAAAATGAAGGTTCGCAAAAGGAAATAGAAAATACGCATATAGAATCCACAACTACAATGTAATCCAAAAGCATAGTCACCAAAGTTGATTGATGGCCCATGAAAACTCAAACATGAGCGGTTTCCTAATGCGGCTATAACTCAATAAAAAATGAATATTTGCGAAAGAAAATAGAAAGTGCGTGTACAAAATGGACTATAGTGCAATCCATAATCGTAGTCACCAAAGTTGAACAATGTCCCAAAATAACTCAAACATGAGCGTATTCCTAAATGTAGCTATAACTCAACGAAAAATGAAGGTTCACGAAATACGATAGAAAATAAGCAGATAGATTGGACAACTACAATGCAATCCAAAATCATAGTCACCAAAGTTGATCAATGGCCAATGAAAACTGAAACACGGGCGGTTTCCTAAGTGAGGCTATAACTCAATTAAAAATGAAGGTTATTGAAAGGTGATAAAAATTGTGTATAAAATGCACAAATACGGTAAAATCCAAAATTGAAGTTACCAAAGTTCATCGATGGTACACAAAAACTTGAAGATAATGAGCAGGTTGAGGCTGTACCACACCATTGAAAGTTGATCAATTTGGTCTTGGAAACCAAACACGAAGTATTTTGGGCCTTATAACTCCAACAAAAATGATAGTTTGTGAAAGGTGTTCATGTGTACAAAAAATTATATAATATCAGGTCACCAAAGTTTATCTAAGTATTCACAAAACGAAAACATAAAGTTAGGTCGCGACAACCCATAGAAAATACACGCTCTGTGGAGACGAACCGAGAAAGCTATCTCATGAAGTCACTAAAGTTGTTGATGGTTCACAAAACTCAAGATGTGGCAAGTTTTCAAATGTGGTTATAACTCAACAAAAAATTGAAAGTTTAGAAAGGGCGAGAAAATAATGATACAGATTGAGAATTGCAATCCCACAAATCGAAGTCACCAGTGCCATTGACGACGCCCGCCAAATCTCAAACTCAGAGTTGTTCCATGCAAATTTGGCGAGTATAAAGTTTTAGTAATATGGAAAGGCAATAGAAAATACAAATTAAAATGGCCAACCGAGTCCAACCGAATAGTAATCATCAGTATCGGCGGCCTGAACACGAAAGTTTTCTCTTAGTATAGAATCCTCAACAGCGATGAAATATGCGCACATAATGTCTTAGAGTGGGCCAATCATCGATCGCAGGTCACCAAAGGTGAACGATGGCCCACAAAACTCAATCATGAGTGATTTCCTAAACACGGCTCATGTTTGTGTTTTCTTTGGCCATCGATCAAATTTGGTGACTGCAATTGTGGATTGTACTCTAATTGTCCATTTTGTACGAATATTTTTAATTGCCTTTCACGAACCTCCCTTTTTTGTTGAGTTATAGCCATATTTAGGAAAATGCTTGTGTTTGAGTATTCATGGGCCATCGATTAGCAAGGTAGTTGTCCATTTTGTATTCGTATTTTCTATCGGCTTTCGTGAACCTTCATTTTTTGTTTAGTTATAGCCGCAATTAAGAAACTTTTCGAGTTTCAGTTTTCATGGGCCATCAATCAACTTTAGTTTCTACGCTTGTGGATAACACTGTAGTTGGGCATTCTGTACACGTATTTTCTACCACCTTTCGAGAACCTTCATTTTTTGTTGAGTTATATCTACACTTAAGAAACCACTTGTGTTTGAGTTTTCATGGCCCATCGGTCAACTTTGGTGACTATGATTGTGGATTCCACTGTAGTCATCCATTCCATAATGCATGCACGCTTCCCAAACTCTTCATATTTTTGGTTAAATCAGTAGCCACACATTTAGAAACCGCCCGCCGGAGTTTTAGGCTATTAATCAACTTTCATGATTTACCACACCGCTTTGTTTCCATCAACTTTGGTGACTATTATGACGGATTAGACGTAGTTGTGGGCATTCTCTAGCTTTATTTTTCTTGCCTTTCTCTAACCTTCATTTTGATTTCATTTCTTGCTACACTTTAACAAACCGCCATGGTTAAGTTTTCCTGGGCCATAGATCAACTTAGATGACTACGATTGTGGATTGCACTGTAGTTCTCCATTCTACACATTTATTTTCTATCCTCTTTTGTGAACCTTCATTTTTTATTTAGTTCTAACCACATTTAGGAAACCACTCAATTTTGAGTTTTCATGGGCCATCGATCATCTTTGGTGCTTGTGGTTTATACTTTAGTTGAGCATTCTATACGAGTATTTTCTATTACCATTCTCAACCTTCTTTTTTTGTTGAGTTATAACCGCATTTAGGAAACCGTCCGTGTTTAAGTTTTCGTGGGCCATTGATCAACTTTTGTGACTATGATTGTGGATTCCACTGTACTTGTTCATTCTGTATGTTTATTTTCAATCCCCTTTGGCGAACCATCACTTTTTGTTGAGTTCTAACCACATTTAGGAGACCGCTTGAATTTGAGGTTTCGTGAGCCATTTATCAACTTTGGTGACTACGCTTGTGGATTATATTGTAGTTGAGCATTCTATAGGTGTATTTTCTATCACTTTTTGGAAACCTTCATTTTTTTTTTAGTTATAGCCACATTTATGAAACCGCTCCTGTTTTAGTTTTTGCATGCCATCAATAAACTTTGGTGATTAAGATTGTGGATTTCACTGTAGCTGTTCGTTCTATACGCATATTTTCTATGCCCTTTTGTGAACCTTCATTTTTTGTTGTGTTATAACTGCATTTATGAAAGCACTTTTGTTTGAGTTTTCATGGGCCATTGATCAACTCTTGTGACTACGATTGTGGTTTGCACTATAGTTGTCCATTTTATACTCGTATTTTCTATCGCCTTTTCTGAAGCTTCATTTTTTGTTGAGTTATAGCTGCGTTTAGGAAAATGCTCGTGTTTGAGCTTTCATGGGCCATGAATCAGCTTTGGTGAGTACAATTGTGGATTACACTACAGTTGTCAATTTTGTACATGTATTTTCTATTGCCTTTCTTGAACATTCATTTTTTGTTGAGTTATAGCTGCATTTAGGAAACTTCTCGTGTTTGAGTTTTTCATTGGCCATCCATCAACTCTTCTGACTACGTCTGTTGATTACTTATAGTAGTGAATTTTGGACCCGTATTTTCTATCGCCTTTCGTGAACCTTGATTTTTTATTAACTTATAGCTGCATTTAGGAAACAACTCGTGTTTGATATTTTGTGCGCCATCAATCATCTTTGGTGAGTACAATTGTGGATTGCACTGTAGCTGTTCATTATGAACAATAATTTTCTATCCCCTCTCGCGAACCTTGTTTTTTGGTTGAGTTATATCTGCATTTAGGAAACCGCACGTGTTTGAGTTTTCATGGGCCATCGATCAACTTTACTGATTAGTCTTGTGGATTACACTGTAGTTGTGTATTTTATACACATAGTTTATTTCACGTTTCACGAACATTCATTTTTTTTAGTTATAGCCACATTTTGGAAACTACTCATGTTTGAGTTTTCATGGGCCATTGATCAACTTTAGTAAGTACGATTGTGGATTACACTATAGTTGTGCATTCTATACTCATATTTTCTATCGACTTTTGCTAACCTTCATTTTTCATTGAGTTATAACTGCACTTAGGAAATTGCTCATGTTTGAAATTTCGTGGGCCATCGATCAAATTTGGTGACTACAATTGTGGATTGAATTGTAGTTATCCATTCTGTATGTTTATTTTCTATCGCCTTTTCCGAACCTTCATTTTTTGTTGAGTTATAGTTGCATTTAGGAAACTATTGGAGTTTGAGTTTTTGTGGAAATTAAAAATATGCATACAGAATGCACAACTACAGTGCAATACACAATCATAATCACTAAAGTTGATTTATGGCCCACAAAAACTAAAACATGAGCAGTTTCCTAAATGGGGTTGTAACTAAACAAAAATTGAATGTTCGTGAAAGGCGATAGAAAATACACATATAGAATGGACATCTACAGTGCAATCCACAATTGTAGGCACCAAAGTTGATCGATGGTCCACGAAAATTCAAACAAGGGTGGTTTGCTAAATGCAGTTATAACTCAACTAATAATGAAGGTTTATGAGTTGATAATATATCACAGATAGTATGCATATTAATCCATCCATTAATCGAAGTGCCGGACCATGGCCCACTTTCTAAAATGAAGCCTCTAGTCGCGAGATTATAATTATCAACAAGCCAGGCTGACCGATGAAAAGCATGTATAGAAAATATTCCTATATAATGCATAACTACAGTGTAATTCACAAGTGTAGTCAGCAAAGTTGATTGATTGCCCATAAAAACTCAAACACGAGTGTTTTCCTAAATGCGGTTGTAACTCATCAAAAAATGAAGGTTTGTGAAAGGCAATAGAAAATAAACGTATGGAATGGACGACTATAGTGCAATCCACAATGATAGTCACCAATGTTGATCGATGGCCCATAAAAACTCAAAGACGAGCAGTTTTCTTAGTGCAGCTATACCTCAACAAAATATGAAGATTCTTGAAAGGTGATTATAAATATGCATACAAAATGCACAACTATAGTGCAATCCACAATCGTAGTCACCAATGTTGATTTATGGCCCACAAAAACTTAAACACGAGCATTTTCCTTAATGCGGCTATGACTCAACTAAAACTGAAGGTGTTGTTTGTGTTTTCATGGCCCATCTATTCATTTTGTTGACTACGATTGAGGATTCTACTGTAGTTGTGCATTTTGTACACATATTTTTAATCGCCTTTGATGAACCTTCATTTTTTCTTCAGTTATAGCTGCATTTAAGAAAACACTTGTGTTTGAATTTTTGTGGGCCATCAAACAACTTTGGTGACTACGATTGTGGATTGCATTGTAGTTGTCCATTATGTATGTGTATTTTCTATCGTCTTTCGTGAACCTTCATTTTTTGTTGAAATATAGTTGTATTTAGAAAACCACTCGAGTTTGACTTTTCATGGGCCATCGATCAACTGTGGTGACTACAATTGTGGATTGCACTGTAGTTCTCCATTCTGTACACTTATTTTCTCTCAGCTTTTACGAACCTTCATTTTTTGTTGAGTTATACCCATATTTAGGAAACCGCTCGAATTTGAGTTTTCGTGTGCCATCGATCAACTTTCGTGAATAAGCTTGTGGATTACACTATAGTTGTGGATTTTATACGTGTATTTTCTAGTGCCTTTTGCAAACCTTCCTTTTTTGTTGAGTTATAGCCGCATTTAGGAAACCACTCGTGTATGAGTTTTCATGGGCCATTAATCAACTTTGGTGACTACAATTGTGGATTGCACTATAGTTGTCCAATATGTACGTTTATTTTATATCCCCTTTTCAGAACCTTCATTTTTTTTTTTGTTATAGCCGTATTTAGGAAACCACTGGAGTTTGAGTTTTCATGAGCCTTTGATCAACTTTGGTGACTACGCTTGTGGATTACAATGTATTTGAGCATTACAATGCTATACGTATGTTTTCTAACACCTATCGCGGACCTTCATTTTTTGTTGAGTTATAACCGCAATTAGGAAACCGCTCGTGTTTGAGTTTTCGTGGGCCATTGATCAGCTTTGGTGACTACGATTGTGGATTGCACTGTAGTTGTGTTGTTTGTACATGTATTTTCTATCTACATTCGCAAACCTTGATTTTTTGTTGAGTTATAGCCGTAGTTATCAAACCGCTCGTGTTTCAGTTTTCATGGGCCATCAATCATCTTTCATGACTACGATTGTTGACTGCACTATAGTTATTCATTCTCTACACATATTTTCTATAGCCTTTCGTGAACCTTCCTTTTTTATTGAGTTATAGCCGCATTTATCAAACCGTTGGTGGTTCAGTTTTCATGGGCCATCGATCAACTCTAGTGACTATGATTTTGGATTACACTATAGTTGTCCATTTCGGCACATATTTTCATCTATGAACCTTCATTTTTGTTGACTATAGTCATTTTAGAAAAAGCTCCTGAGTTTCAGCATTTTCGTAAGCCATCGACAATCCTTTGGTGACTAATGACAGGATCTGTCTATAAGCTGGGGGCATTTTGAATCGCGGTATTTTTCTATCTTTTGTGAAATATCTATTTTTTGCTGAGTTATAGCCGAGCTTTGTAAAACAGCCTGCGTTGAAAGCGGCAAGGCCCGTCGTCCCTGTATTTTGATTAGAGTCGCGGTTCTGCGGTCAATTTTGTACATGTATTTTCTATCGCCTTTTGTGAACTTTCTTTTCTTGTTGAGTTATAGCTACATTTAGGAAACTGCTTGTGTTTAAGTTTTCATGGGCCCTCAATCAACTTTGGTGACTACAATTGTGGATTGCACTGAAGTTGTACATTATGAACTCTAATTTTCTATCGCCTCTCACAAACCTTAATTTTTTGTTGAGTTATAGCTACATTTAGGAATCCGCTTGTGTTTGAGTTTTCATGAGCCATCCATCAACTTTGGTGACTACAATTGTGGATTGTAGATTGAGTTTTTGTACGCATATATTTAATCGCCTTTCATGAACCTTCATTTTATGTTGAGTTATAGCCACATTTAGGAAAACAGTCATACTTTCTATCTTCTTTTTCCAAACTTCATTTTTCGTTGAGTGATAGCTGCACTTTGGAAACTGCTCCTTGTGTTTGCATTTTCATGGGCCATAGATCAACTTTTGTCACAATGATTATGTATTGCACTGTAGTTCTCCATTCTGTACGCGTATTTTCTTTCAGCTTTTGCGAACAGTCATTTTTTGTTGAGTTACAACCATATTTAGGAAACCTCTTGAGTTTGAGTTTTCATGGGCCATCAATCAACTTTGGGGACTACGCTTATAGATTACATTGTAGTTGTACATTCTATACACCTATTTTCTATCACCTTCCGCGAAACTTCATTTTTTGTTGAGTTATAGCCTCAATTATGAAACCTCTCATGTTTGAGTTTTTCTAGGCCATCGATCAACTTTAGTGACTACGATTGTGGATTGTATTGTAGTTGTGCATTATGTATGCATATTCTTAATTGCCTTGCAAGAACCTTTATTTTTTGATGAGTTATAGCCGCATTTAATAAAACTCTCGTGTTTGAGTTATCTTGGGACATCGATCAAATTTGGTAACTAGGATTGTGGATTACACTATAGTTGTACATTTTATACCTGTATTTTCTATTAACTTTCGCGAACCTTCATTTTTCGTTGACTTATAACTGCTCTTAGCAAACCACTCGTGTTTGAATTTTCATGGGCCATTGATCAACTTTGGTGAGTGCAATTGTGGATTGTACTGTAGTTTTCCATTCTGAATGCGTACTTTCTATTTCCTTTCGCGAACTTTCAGTTTTTGTTGAGCTATAGCCGCATTTAGGAAATTGCTCATGTTTTAGTTTTTGTGGACCATAAATCAACTTTAGTGATTAGGATTGTGTATGTACTATAGTTGTGCATTTTGTACGTATATTTTTAATCGCCTTTCACGAACGTTCATTTTTTGTTGAGTTATAGCTGCATTTAGCAAAACACTCGTGTTTGAGTTTTCGTGGGCCATCAATCAACTTTGGTGAATAACATTGTTGATTAGATTGTAGTTGTGCACTCTATATGTGTATTTTCTATTGCCTCTCGTGAACCCTAATTTTTTTTTGAGTTATAGCCGCATTTAGGAAACTGCTCATGTTTGAATTTTTGTGGGTCATCTATCAACTTTCGTGACCACATTTGTGGATTGTAATGTAATTGTGCATTCTATACACATATTTAATTGCCTTTCACAAGCCTTCATTTTTTGTTGAGTTATAGCAACATTTGGGAAAATGTTTGTGTTTGAGTTTTCGTGGGCCATCGATCAACTTTGGTAACTACGATTTGTCATGACAGTTTAGTTGTGCATTCTATCTGTGTATTTTCTATTGGCTTTCGCGAAACTTCATTTTTTGTTTAGTTATAACTGCACCTAGGAAACTACCCATGTATGAGATTTCACGGGCCATCAATCAACTTTCGTGACTATAATTGTGGATTGCACTGTAGTTGTCCATTCTATATGCATATTTTCTATTGCCTTTCACAAACCTTCATTTTTCATAACTTTATAGCTTCATTTAGGAAACCACTAATATTTCACCAACATGCAAGAGCCCGTCAAAAATGGAATCTATGCAACAATTTTTTGCGGGAAAATAAAAATAATGGCTTTTATAGGTATTCGTGTGATCAAGAGACCCAGATCATTCAGTTTTTGAAAAAATAATTTGTTCTTGAAAAAGATAGATTTTTTTTGAAAAGTAGTAGTGGAGGTAATAAAGGCAATTTTTTTGAATCTTTTAATGAAAAATCTAAGAAATGAGATTTGCAGAGAATGTCGATCTGAGTAGACCTAGATCGTCGTCTTTTTGAAAATCAAAATTTTCACCTAAATGAAAGAACCCCTCAAAAATAGAATCTACGAAACAATTTTTTTGGGGAAAATAAAAAATATGGGTTTTATAGGTGCTTGAGAGCTAAAGAGACCTAGATCATCTATTTTTTGAAAAAGATATATTTTTTTCAAAACTACAAGTAGTAGAGGTAATACAGGCAAATTTTTTGAATATTTTTATGAAAATTTTGAGAAATGGGTTTTGTAGAGAATGTCATTCTAAGAAGATCCAAATCGTCTTTTTTTCAAAAAGATAATTTTTCACCAACATGCAAGAACTCAAAAATAGAATCTACGAATATATTTTTTTTAGAAAATTGAAAATATGGGTTTTATAGGTGTTCATGTGCTAAAGAGACCCAGATCATCTGTGTTTTGAAAGATAAAATTCTTCTTGAAAATGATTTTTTTTTTTTGAAAAATAGAAGCAATAGAGGTAATAGAGGCAATTTTTTTTAATCTTTTTATAAAAAATGGGATAAATGGGTTTTGTAGAGAATGCCATTTTGAGTACACCCAGATTGTCCTTTTTTGGAAAACTGATATTTCACCAACATGCAAGAACATCTCAAAAATAGAATCTACGAAACAATTTTTTCTAGGAAAATTGAAAGTATGGGTTTTATAGGTACTCGTGTGCTCAAGAGACCTAGATCGTTTGGTTTTTCAAAAAATAAGTTGTTCTTGAAAAAGATTATATTTTTGAAAAGTAGAAGAAGTGGAGGTAACAAAGGAAATTTTTTTGATTATTTTAATGGAAAATTTGACAAATAGGTTTCGTAGAGATTGTCATTCTGAGTAGACCCATATCATCCTATTTTTGAAAAACTAATTTTTCAACAACATGCACTAACCTCTCAAAAATATAATCTACGAAACAATTTGTTTTGGACAATCGAAAATATGGGTTTATAGGTGCTTGTGTGCGGAAAAGACCCTGATCATCCATTTTTTCAAAAAATAAGTCATTTTTGAAATAGATAGATTTTTTTGAAAAATAAAAGTAGTAGAGGAAACAAAGGCAATTGTTTTGAATCTTTTTGTGAAAATTTTGAGAAATGGGTTTTGTTGAGAATGTCATTTTACTTAAATCCAAATCATCCTTTTTTTGAAAAATTAATTTTTCACCAACATGTAAGAACTCATCAAAAATAAAATCTACTAAACAATTTTTTTTTTGGGAAATCAAAAAACTACGTTTTATAGGTTCTTGTGTGCTAAAGAGACCCTGATCATCCATTTTTTGAAAAAAATAAGTTTTTCTTGAAAAAGATAGATTTTTCCTAAAATTAGAAGAAGTGGAGGTAATAGAGTAAAATTTTTTCAATCTTTTAATAATAAATCTTAGAAATGGGATTCATTCTGAGTAGACCCAGATCGTCCTTTTTTCAAAAATCTAAATTTTCACCAACATGCAAGAGCCCTCTAAAAAATACAATCTACGATTAATTTTTTTTGGGGAAAATTGAATATATGGGTTCTATAGGTGCTCGACAACTAAAGACACCCAGATCGTTCATTTTTTTTAAAATAATTTTTTGAAAGAGATAGATTTTTTTGAAAAGTAGAAAAAGTAGAGATAACATAGGTGATTTTTTTGAATCTTTTTATGAAAAATATGAGAAATGTTTTTTGTAGAGAATGTCATTATGAATATGCCCAGATTGTACTTTTTTCTAAAAAACTAGGTTTTCACCAACATATAAGAAACCCTAAAAAATAGAATCTATGAAACAATTTTGTTTGGGAAAATAAAAAATATGGGTTTTATAGGTACACATGTGCTAAAGAGAGACCAAGATCGTCTGGTTTTTGAAAAAAATATTTATTCTTGAAAAAGATAGGTTTTTTTCAAAAGTAGAAGTAGTAGAGGTGTAACATAGGCAAAAAATTTCAATTTTTTTATGAAATATCTGAGAAATGGGTTTTGTAGAGAATGTTGTTCTGAGTAGACCCATATCGTGCTTATTTCAAAAAACTAATTTTTCACCAATATGCAAGAACCCCTCAAAAATAGAATCTACCAAACAATTTCTTTAAATACGACCATATGGTTTTATATGTTCATGTGCTATGAGACCCAGATCGTCTTTATTTTTTTGAAAAATAGATTCTCTTTGAGGAAGTTATAGATTTGTTTGAAAGTGCGAAGTAGAGCAATAGCAAAGGCTTTAATCTGTTCTTTATGAAAATGATAAATGGTAGAGAACGTCATTCCCGGAATCTAAATCATCCTTTTTCAAAACTAATATTTCACCAACATGCAAGAACCCCTCAAAAGTAGAATCTACGAAACAATTTTTTTTGGGAAAATCGAATATATGGGTTTTATAGGTGCTGGTGTGTTGAAGAGGTTCAAATTGTCTATTTTTTGAAAAAATAAGTTGTTTTTTAAAAAGATAGTTTTTATTGAAAAGTAGAAGCAATAGTGGTAATAGAGGAATTTTTTTTTAATCGTTTTATGAAATATCTGAGAAATCGGTTTTGTAGAGAATGTCGTTCTAAGTAGACCCACATCGTCCTTATTTCAAAAAACTAATTTTTCACGAACATGCAAGAACCCCTCAAAAATAGAATCTATGAAACAGTTTTTTTTGGAAAATCAAATATATGGGTTTTATAGTTGGCATGTGCTAAAGAGACCCAAATCGTCCATTTTTTGAAAAAATAACTTCTTAAAAAAGATAGATTTCTTTGAAAAGTAGAAGCATTAGATGTAACAGAGGCAAAAATTTTGTTATGAAATAACTTGCACAATAGAAGAATATGATATGAAATATGCTGCAAATACTTGATAAAAACTAAGAATAACAAGCCACTTCGAGGGGGAAAACCTTCAAATATCTCTAATGAGAACACACTTCACACTTGATGATGATATAAGACTCACAACCTCCTATATATACCTATTTATGCCAAGGGTATCACGTAGGCCAACTTAGACACGCCTATATAAGACTTAGGCCGACCTAAACAACTAAATAACAATATACTAATGATAATATGACTTAATAGAGAGTTAAGATAGCCACAAGCCGACTATTCATAACCTGATAAAAGGCCATTAAGGGCTATAAGGCCCCCTTTCTTCAAAGAAGCATTGTCCTCAATGCTAATCAAGTTTTGAAACTTTTGAATGAACTCCTCGTCTTCCCATGTGGCATCTTCAACTGGTAACTTCTTCCATTGGATGAGATACTCAGTGATAGTTCTATTCCTCAGCTTCTTTGTGTGTGTTTGACGAATGCACTCTGGTTCCAAAATGATTCTTCCTTCTTCATCCAGCTCGGGAAGTGTTGTTTGAGTGGGAATATTATGCCCAATTACCTTCTTCAAATAGGAAACATGAAAAATTGGATGTATCTTTGTTGTTGGTGGCAAACCTTGCGTTTGTAGGCGTAACAACACTCATCGGTATTCTCTGCATGATTTGTATTAACCATAATACTTTGAGACAACTCACTTTTCTTTTGTCGCTTTTAGTGAGATTCGCTTATATGGCTGTAAACGAAGAAGCATCCCAACTCCCTAACTAAAACTTCTTTCACTACGATAAAGTTATTCCGCCGCTTGTTCCTTTCATTTTGTGCTACAAATTCTCTCCTGAGTCCTCGGTACTCGTGTTGTTGATGAAGTGCGGTTTTCTAATCGCGAACTCTTGGGGATAACTTTTAATTGATGATGTGATGGAAGGAGGATGATATCCATAAAGTGCCAAAATGGAGACATTTTGATGAGCTGGCGAAAAGAAGTGTTATACCAATTATCTCGGTAAGTGGTACGCCAATTCACCCACCGAGATTCGCTTCTCTCAGGCGGAAACAACGATATCCGCCAAACCCATCCCAATTCACGCGTAAGGAAGAGAGCTAAGAGCCAATTGAATACCCAAACATGAGAATAAATCTTTCCAAAAGTGACTAGTGAAGATAGGATCACAATCACTAACAATAACTTTAGGTGTACCATGTAGCTTTTGGATATTCTCCAAAAAAGCTTTAGCCATTGCACTTGCTATAAAAGGATGTGCTAATGTAATGAAAATATTTTAGTGAGCCTATCGGGCTACCACCAGCGATATTACAGGCCTTGATTTAAAGTCCCGGTTAAAGTCCATGGATACCTCTTCCTCAACCACAGGAATAGATAAGGTTGCAAGAGACCAAAGCGTTCTAATTGTCTCCCCTGGCGCTCCCACACACCAAACATTCCTCCAGCCGCCACAAATTTTGAACATCACCCCTAGCCCTCTCAGTTGAAATCTTGCTTGACTCCATGATATGTCTTCAAAAATCCTGAATGACCACCCACTGGAGACTCATGCAACTCTGTGAGAATCTTGATTTTAAGGTTGGAATTCTTGCAAAGATACAAACGCTCTCTATACCAAAGAGTATCTCCCTTCCAACAAAACTTATCTGAACTACTAGATCACTTTTAATTGATTGATGAGATTACTTGTCACAACATCATTTTGCTAATTTCACTTTGGCTCTCCACCCAATTTCTTGTGTAATATTTTAAAAAAGTCATTGGTTTCATCTTTTCATCCTTCCTACCAGTGCATCTCTGAAAATATTTCCCTTTCTTCATACAATCTCAAAGTCATATCCTAACATCTTAGTGACCCATTTTTGTTGCTCTTCAGAAGATAGTCGTTGTTCCAAAAAATATTTTAGGCTATCATGATCTGTCTTAACCTTGAAATTTCTACCCAATAGATAAGGTTGCCATTGTTTCACTGCATGGAGTATTGCTAGCATTTCCTTCTCATAAATAGGTTTTAGTTGATTCTTACCTTTTAATTGACGACTCTGAAAAGCAATTGGTCGACCTTCTTGCATGAGCATTGCTCCTATCCCATTTCAAGAAGCATCACATTCCACAATGAATTCCTTGGTGAAGTCAGGAGTGGCAAGTACTGGAGTTGTACACATAGCCTCCTTCAATATCTCAAATGTTGTATTGGCAGACTCATTCCAATGAAAGGGGAACCTTCTTCAATAGAGTGTCGAGGTGTCGGCTTATACTACCATAATTTCACAACCTTCTATAGTACCCCGGCCAATCCCAAGAATCTTCTCATGAATATATTGAATAGGCCATTCCATGATAGCCTTAATTTTGTTAGGGGTCCACCTTTACCCATGTGTGAAACTATGTGTCCCAACATCACCCCCTGTAGCACCGAAAGCACACTCTGGATGGCTTTTAGCAGCATAGAGCTTATGATCTATATTTGTAATGCTTGGTCCACATGTTGCAAATGTTCTTCCCAAGTCTTGCTATAAATTAATATATCATCAAAGAGTACTAACACAAACTTTCTCAAGAACTTCTTAAAAATGGAATTCATCAAGCTTTGGAATGTAGATGGTGCATTGGTAAGACCAAATGGCATCACCAAAAATTAATAATGACCTTCATGAGTCCGAAATGCTGTCTTACAAATATCTTCCTCTTTAATCCGAATTTGGTGATAACCAGATCTAAGATCTAACTTGGTAAAAAACATAGCTCCATTTAATTCATCTAGCAAATCATCAATGACTGGAATTGGAAACTTATCTTAATGGTGTACATGTTGAGCACTCTATAATTTGGACACATGCGCCAAGTATCATCCTTCTTACGAACCATCACCATAGGCGAGGAGTAAGCACTTTGGCTATGCTTGATGATTCTTGCCTCTAGAAGCATCTCTTCAAAACCTTTTTTTCTTATCTCAATTTCGTATAAAGACCGTAAGGTCTAGGTTCGTGTTGGATTAATCAGATGGTGGCATGATCAAGGATCCCTCCTTGCGAGGAAGTCCTTTAGGCATATCTCCAAGAACAACCGAGGACGCATCAATTATAGTCGCAACTGGATGAATGGCAGCGTATCCACTCAGTCGCGTCCAAAACCGTCCAGTCACTAAACCTTACATTTGATGAGAGCTACCATTTGTGGAGATTTTTTCCTTCAACCCCTTAGTCTTACTAGCCTCCTTCCCATTGAAATCTCATGAAATTTTGGAAGTTCATTCACTTGTTCCTAATGTAGTAAGCCATTGTACTCCCAAAACAATATCTGTTGCACCCATGGATATCGCATACATTGGGGTATCAAGGTGATAATCTCCCATGAATAATTTAATGCTATGACACTTCCTTGAACAACTAACTATACCACCATCTGCAATCAAAACCTGAAACTTTAGAGCTAGATATATGAAACAATTTAGACGAGCAGCTAACTTTTTGTTGATGAAATTATGAGTACTGACCGGACATCAACACCGTTACCTTCTGCTAGAACCCCACCACCCCTTTGAGAGTTTTCGTGGAGTGCTGTCCTGTAGAGTGTATGACAAGAAATACTTGGTTGAGAATCATGTGATTCTCATTCTCGAATTCTTCACTTCAGTGTAAGTCTCCTTCTTCCTCATTGGGACCTTCACAGTAAAACAATTTCTTTTCACTACATTTATGTCCCCGAATCGTATTTCCTGCATTTCCACAATTGAAACACAAGCCTTTTGCTCTTTTCTCCTCAATTTGTTGTGGAGTCAACTTAGTAGGTTGTGTTGAATATCCTTTCTCTCTTGTCACATTAGCCCCTTGCTTCTTAGGAATCGAATACTCTACCCTGCGTGCTAAGATAAAAGAATCATTTATGGAACTAGGGCTAAACATGTGTACCTCATGTTGAATGTGATCCTTGAGAACACCCAAGAATAGGTCATTCAAGTTTTCCTCTATAATTGTATCCACCCTTAAAGATAGATTTTGGAATTGCTGAATATAATCCTTAACTGATCCTGTTTGTTGAAGTTTAGCTAGCTGGCTAAAGAAGTTGTCTGTGACGCTATTGCTATATTGTGCTTGGAGTTCCTCTATAAAAATTGACCATGAGATAGTGAGCCCCTTTTTACTTCGATGAGTGCAAAGCCAACGATAGCAAATGAATTGATCTGGTTCTAGATATAAGGAAGCCATCGTGAGCTTTTGTCCATATGGGATTTGGTGTACTTCAAAAAAATTCTCCATTTGGTTTATCCATGTTAGAGGATCCTTACCATCGAACTTGCACATATCCACCTTTGGAAATAAATTCTTAGATGCCATAGGAGTACTAAAGCTTGTGTCAGTAGTAGCTGACCTAGAATTTTCACCTTGGCCACTTGAGAACTCCTTTCTTGATTCAGCCCTGTAGGTGCTTAACATGTTTCGTATGTCTGATATATCTCCTCTTAGGTCACACATATCCATCTTAATTGAGGAAATGTATTCCTTGACCTTATTGAGTTCATCATTATGAGTAATATCCTCATTTTGTTTCTAACATCCCTATTAGAGCCTCCCTTGTGAGTGACATTCTTGCAATTCCTATTACAAATTTGTTACGATGTAGAAACCACTAATGTTGAAATAAATCACACAAATGAAATTTAAATTCTCTCAAACTTTTACTATAATCTCCTTTATTATGTCTTCAAAAACCCAATAAAAATAAGAGTCCAATTCAACAAGATGTGTGAGATATGTAGATTCCAAAAAAATAGTGTAGAAACCCTAATTCTGCAATAATTCGCTTAATTCTACATAAATTCTTCTGAAATCCGGACTGTAGCTTCTTCAATATGTTCTTCAAAAACCCTTTAAAAATTAGAAAAAAAATCACCAAAATCTGAAAGATATGCTCTTCCCAAAATCGCCTTTAAAATTGAGAAAAACATTGCCTCTATGGTGCCAAGATCATGCTCTAATACCACTTGTTATGAAATAACTTGCACAATAGAAGAATATGATATGAAATATGCTGCAAATACTTAATAAAAACTGAGAATAACAAGCCACTTTGAGGGGGAAAACCTCCAAATATCTCCTCTGCTGCTTCTACGTTTCAAAAAAATCTTTTTCAAAAACTCAATGTCTCAAAAAATAGATGATTCGTGTCTCTTTATAACACGAGCGGTTTCCTATATGCAGCTATAAATCAACGAAAATGAAGGTTCATGAAAGGTGATAGAAAACACGTGTATAAAATGAACAACTATAGTGTAATCGACAATCATAGTCACCAAAGTTTATGGATGGCCCACGAAAACTCAAATACGAGTAGTTTCTTAAATGTAGCTATAACTCAAAAAAAAATGAAGGTTCACTAAAGGCAATAGAAAATACACATATAGAATGGACAACTACATTGCAATCCACAATTGTAGTCACCAAAGTTGATCGATGGCCCATAAAAACTCAAACACGAACAGTTTCCTATGTGTGGGTATAACTAAGCAAAACATAAAGGTTCACGAAAGGTGATAGAAAATATGCTTATAAAATGCACAACTACAGTGTAATTTACAAGTGCAATCACCAAAGCTGATCGATGACCTACGAAAACTCAAAGTCGAGCGGTTTGCTAAATATGGCTATAACTCAACAAAAAATTAGGGTTCGTGAAAGGCGATAGAAAATACACGTACAAAATGGACAACTATAGTGCAATCCACAATCATAGTCTCCAAACATGATCGAAGGCCGATGAAAACTCAAACATGAGGGGCTTCGTAAATGCGGCTCTAACTCAACAAAAAATGAATTTTTGTGAAAGGTGATTAAAAATATGAGTACAAAATGCACAACTATAGTACATTCCACAATCGTAGTCACCAAAGTTGATTTATGGTCCACAAAAACTCAAACATG
>VDFB02150100.1:0-29533 GCA_007258455.2 Sequoia sempervirens | reverse complement strand
CCTTCCCTATGTCTCTATATATTAAATGTCCTTATCTCTTTATCTCTCTCACCCTCTCTGTCTCTTTGTCTCCCTTTCTATTTTTTGCTTGTCATTATCTCCCTCTCTCTCTATGATTTTTCTTTCTATGTTGTTGTCTCGCCAAATTGTGAATGGGTGCATTGAAGGGTGCCAGGAAAATTATCATATCTTTAATCAAATGGCATGCTACCTTGAGCATAACTCCCCAAGGAAACATGCCATCCTTGGATTGTTGACATGAAACAACCAATCAAAATTTAGTTTCTCTCTCTCATATTAAAATATATTACTATTATATTAAATATATATTATAGTAATTATATTTTGTATTATATAAAAATATACTTATTATTAATTATTATTTATAATAAGTTGAATAATTATATTATTTATTATGTAAAATATAGCTAATATATACTTAACTATATTGTATAATATTAAAACCTAGCTAAATGGCACCAAAATTTTGAACTTAATTAACATACTGTTAAACCTAACAAAACTAGGTTGTAGCTTGTCAAATTGGAGAAGTGAAAGGTCAATACCAGCAACAAGGAAGAGTTTGGAGTAGTGAAAACAAGGTCAATGCTAGCGCAAAGGAAGAGTTTGGAGTAGTGAAAAAAAGGTCAATGCCAACATAGAGGAAGAGTTTGGAGTAGTGATGATGCAGGAGCATCCAGTGGCATGAGGGCAATCTTGCATCATCCAAAAAGATGCTTTCCATTTATGTTCCTATTGTTTTCTTTTTGTAGATGTTTTTGCATTTCTGGATACCCTTTTCATCGAATAAGAGTTTCCAATTTTCAGAATTGCTTTTTTTCTTTTTCTACTCAACTGCTATTTTTAGCAGGTGTCAATTTTAAGGCGTGAGAAGATAGAAATTTAGGGGAAGGTTCAAGATAGAAAAATAAACCCTTAGGCAAAATAATTAGGTCAAGATCATTCACGGTTTGAAAGTTATTCAAGTTCCATTTTCTGCTTTTTGCCCTGAAAAACCTTCCAAGCTCAGTTTGAGGCACTAAATGGTCCCGGATGGGCCTGGAAATTTGCTAAAATGCCAAAGTGGACGCCATAGGCTCTACTTTGCAAAAAATCATCTTCTTGAGAGCTTTCCGAAAAGGTATTATAATTGAAGATCCAACGGTCGAATTAAAAGTTATGGCTTCCGGAAGTTGGTGCATATTTTAGAAATGTACTAATTTTTGAATGTGAATTTAAATTAGAATTTCAAATTGTAATTTTGGCTCCAAACTGCCAAGACTCATAACTTGAATGTTGTTTTTGGATCCAAAGGAAAAAGGGGCTATTTATGGGCTAGTTTTTGATTTTTTTGGATAACTTTTTGGGGAAAGAAGTTTTCATGCTGCGAAAGAGGAATCTAGGTAATTTTCTGTAAGTCTATAATTTTCATGTATCACAGAGCTCGAGGATTTGAGATCCTCTACATGTAAGAGTTCCATATTTTTGAATAAAATATTAGTCTCTATTTTGTGAGTGTTATTTTGTGTCTCAGGTTTGCTCCCTCTTCAGGTGGTATCAGAGCGATTTTTCTTGAGTGTGTGGACATATCGCCGATCGTGAGGCGGTTCGCACCAGGACCGTGGTTGTGGGTTCGAGGTATTCAAGATGCCTCCAAGAGTGATGCCTGGTAGGTGTGGTGGTGCCAAAGATTGTAGAGGTGGTAGAAATGCTAGTGGAAGGGATCCATTTGCGGCTAAGGGTTTTAGAGCCCTCCAGAGACAAATTGATGTATTACAGGAACAAATGAGAAGAGGGTTAGACCTAGGAAGGAGAGGAGAAAGAGAGGATGAAGAAGAGGTGGAAGATACAGATGTAGAAGAGGAAGAAGAAGCTATTGATCGAGATCAAATGTGGCTGATTAGGGTCATTTCAAAGATCGAAAAAAGACCCAGAATAGAAGTCCCCAAGTTATTCCAGAAGTTTGAACCTCAAAGAGTTGATCAACTGGATCAACGAGCTAGAGGAATATTTTGAGTATGAAGAAGTAGAGGACCCAGATTAGGTTAAGTTTACAAAAAAGAAGTTGAAGGTCCATCCCAATATTTGGTGGAAAGAGGTCCAGTTGGAGAGAAATTGAAGAGGAAAAGGAAAGATCAGTAGTTGGGATCGCATGGTGGAGAAACTGAAGAAGTAGTTCATACCAGTGGACTATGAGTTAGATCTACTCAAGAAATTGCAAGGGTTGAGGCAAGGAAGTAGATCTGTGAAAGAATACACAGAAGATTTTCACAAGATGATCATCAGAATGGGCCATGCAGAAGCCAACAAGGAGAAGGTAACCCATTATCTTAATGGGTTACAACTGAGCATTCAAGAGGAACTAAGCCTGGTTAGAATGACCACCATTGAGGATGCATACTAGTTTTCTCTGAAAGTTGAGGAGAAGCTGAACAAAAGATTTGACAGCAAGAAAAAAGGCCGAGGAGGTCAAAGCAGAAGAGGTAGTGGAAGATCTTCTAGGAGCCAAAATGAGGATGAAAGGAAAAATGAAGATGTGGGTACCAGTTAAGGTCAAAAGAATGATAAATTCTACTACCCTCATGATCAAAACAGTGGTGATCAAAGGGGTAGAGGACAAGGAAGATTAGGGCCAGGACCCGGAAGAGGTGGTTTTAGAGGAACTTGTTTCCATTATGGTGAAGAAGGGCATCAAGCCTATGAATGTCCACAACACCGAGGAAGGACGAATAGAAGGCCAAAAGGTCATGGAAGGGTTGCACATGCAGATGAGGAGGCTCAATCTAAGCATTCAAATGATGCTAAAAGGGGAGAATCCCTAGTGGTTAGAAAAGCCCTGGTGACTGAAGAGAAGGAGCCAGAACAGAGGAAGAATCTATTTCACACAAGGTGCAAGTGTGAAGACAAATGTTCTGAAGTCATTATTGATAGTGGGAGCACTGATAATTTGGTGTCAGAAGAGATGGTTATGAAGTTGAAGCTGAAAAGGGAAATACATCCACACCCATATTGGATAGCCTGGTTGCAGAAAGACCACAAAGTTCTATTCAATGAGCAGTGTCTGGTGAAGTTCAAGATCAGAAGCTATCGTGATGAAGTAATCTATGATATCATCCCCATGGATGCATGTCATATGTTATTGGGGAAGTCGAGGTAGTTCAATAGGCATGTTGTACATAATGGCCATGCAAACACTTATTCCCTAATGAAGGATGGAGTCCGCCATAAGTTGAAACCCGTAAAGAAGGATGAAGAAAAGGTATGCAGTAGTGCTAGAATTTGTTTTGTTGATGGAAGGAAATTTTTAGAAGGCATGAAGCATGAGCGTATGTGTTATGTATTGATTCCTAGAATGGATAAGGAAGATAGTGATGAGATACCAGTAGAAGATTTTGGGTTATTGAATGAGTTTCAAGAGATTATTTTTGATAATGTACTTGAGGGTTTACCACCAATGAGGAAGATCAGTCATCAGATTGACTTGATCCCTGGAGCCAATTTACCAAATAAGGTAGCTCATAGAATGACTCCTGCAGAAAATGAGGAGTTGAACAGACAAGTTCAGGAGCTGTTGAGAAAAGGTTTGTTTCGAGAGAGTCTGAGCCCATGTGCAGTACCTGCAGTACTAGCACCAAAGAAGGATGGGGAGTGGAGGATGTGTACAAACTCCCAAGCCATAAATAAGATAACAATCAAGTATGGATTTCCCTTGCCAAGGATGGATGACCTAATGAATTTTTTGAGTGGAGCACAATACTTCACAAAGATTGACCTGAAGAGCGGATATCACCAGATCCATATTTGTAGGGAGATGAATGGAAGACCGCCTTCAAGACCAAGGAGGGCCTATATGAGTGGTTATTCATGCCTTTTGGGCTAACCAATGCACCGAGCACATTCATGTGGCTCATGAATGAGGTACTAAAAGAGTTTTTGGGAAGTTTTGTCATTGTGTATTTAGATGATATTTTGATTTTCAGTAAGAACTTGGATGAGCATTTAATGCATATTCTTAGGGTTTTTGAGAAGTCGAGAGAGGTGAAGTTGTTGATAAATTTGAAAAAATGTATCTTTGTTATAAAGGAGTTAGTGTACTTGGGGTTTGTTGTCTCAGTAGAGGGTCTGAAGATGGACCCAGAGAAGGTGAAGGCTATTCTAGAATGACCTACCCCAAGAATTGCTACTGAGGTGAGATCTTTCCATGGTTTGGCCAGTTTTTACAAAAAGTTCATTAGAAACTTTAGTAGTATTTGTGCACCCCTGACTGAAACAATGAGAGGGGATAGAAAAGAGTTCAAGTGGAGCCCAGGAGTAGCGAAGAGTTTTGATATGTTGAAGCAGAAGGTGACAGAGCAACCAGTTTTAGCCCTCCCATATTTCAATAAGGTGTTTCAGGTGGATTGTGATGCCAGTGGTTGTACCATTGGAGCAGTGATGAGCTAAGAAGGTAAGGCCATTGCCTATTTTAGTGAAAAGTTAGATGATGCAAAGAGAAAGTATTATATATATGATCAAGAATTTTATGCAATAGTTCAAACATTAAAGAAATTGAGACATTATATGTTGCCAAAGGAGTTTGTTTTGTTTACTAATCATCAAGCATTACAGTACCTAAGTAGTCAGGGAAAATTAAATCAGAGGCATATAAAATGGGTAGAATTTTTGCAGAGTTATACCTTTGTTTTAAAGCATAGGAGTGGAGAGTCAAATAGGGTTGTAGATGCCTTAAGTAGGAGGAAAACATTGTTGACAGAGATGCAGATTGAAGTGGTTGGGTTTAATGAACTCAAAACATTGTATCCTAAAGATCCTAATTTCATAGAGGCTTGGAAAGCTTGCAAAGAGCCTGTTACAGTTGATAGGATGAAGTGGTTGGATTTCATAATCCAGGATGGCATGTTGTTTAAGTGAAGCCAATTGTGTATTCAAAGGAGTACCATGAGGGAGAACCTGATAAAGGAGAAGCATAGTGGAGGAATGGCAAGACATTTTGGTCGAGATAAGACTATTTCCATTATCAGTGAGCATTATTATTGGCCTTAGTTATCACAGGATGTGAAGAAGTTTGTGCAGAGTTGTAGGGTATGTCAGATGGCTAAAGGAGTGAGCCAGAATACTGGGTTGTATCAGCCCTTACCTATACCAGAGAGGTCGTGGGAGGATATAAGTATGGACTTTGTTCTTGGTTTTCCAAGGACACAGAGAGGGAATGATTCAGTATTTGTGGTAGTTGACAAGTTTTCAAAGATGGCACATTTCATCCCATGCTAGAAGACCCATGATGCAGTCCACATTGTTGACTTGTTCTTCAGAGAAGTGGTGAGACTACATGGTCTGCCAAAGAGTATAGTCTCAAATCATGATACCAAGTTTGTGGAATACTTTTGGAGGACCTTGTGGAAAAAGTTGAAGATAGAGTTGAAGTTCAGTTCTGCACACCATCCACAAACTGATGGGTAGACTGAGGTTGTGAACAAAAGTCTGGGTAACCTACTAAGATGCTTGGTAGGAGATAAACCCAAGGGATGGGACTTGATCTTACCCTAGGAAGAATTTTCTTACAACAATTCTATCAACAAAAGCACTGGGAGATCACCATTCCAGATTGTGTATGGAGGCAGTCCCAGGATCGCTTCAGAATTGAGGAAGATGGACCAAGAGAAGAAGACAAGTGCTAAAGCCAAGGACTTTGCAGAGCACATCAAGCATATATATGAGAAGGTAAGAGAACATATTAACAAGATGAATATGCAGTATAAGGCTAAGGCAGATCAAAAGAGGAGGTATAAGGAGTTTCAGATTGGTGAGGAAGTGATGGTCCACTTGAGGAAAGAAAGGTTTCCAGTGGGAACCTATAACAAACTGAAGATGAAGAGGTTTGGTCCCTGTAAAATTATGAAGAGGCATGAATCAGGGAATGCATATGAGGTAGAGTTGCCTGATGGATTCAACATTTCCCCCATGTTTAATATTTTAGATTTGACATAATATCATGAAGGTGGTGCAGAGGAAACACCAGCAATGGAACAGTGTGGCATTCCAACACCTACTTTAGAAAAGGAAGAGATTGAAGAAATCTTGGATAGCCGTGTGGGAAGGAGTACCAGAAACAGGAAGTATGAAGAATACCTGGTGAAATGGAGAGGAAGGCCTATGGAAGATTCATCTTGGTTGTCTAAGGCAAAGGTTGACTATTTGGGTTTTCCTCAACCATCTGAGATGTGATGGGGTCACTTCTCAAATTACCCTGGGTGTCTGATGCAAGAGCATCCAGTAGCATGAGGGCAATCTTGCATCATCCAAAAAGATGCTTTCCATTTATGTTCTTGTTGTTTTCTTTTTGTAGATGTTTTTGCATTTCTAGATACCCTTTTCATCGAATAAGAGTTTCCAACTTTTAGAATTGCTTTTCTGCTTTTTCTGCTCAATTGTTATTTTTAGCAGGTGTCATTTTAAGGCATGAGAAGACATAAATTTATGGGAAGGTTCAAGATGGAAAAATAAACCCTTTGGCAAAAGAATCAGGTCAAGATCATTCACGGTTTGAAAGTTATTCAAGTTCCAGTTTTTGCTTTTGCCCTGAAAAACCTTATGAGCTCAATTTGAGGCACTAAATGGTCCCGGATGAGCCTGGAAATTTGTGGAAATGCCAAAGTGGATGCCATAGGTGAAAATCATCTTCTCAAGATTTTTCCAAAAAGGTATTATCATTGAAGATCCAACGGTCGGATTAAAAGTTATGGCTTCTGGAAGTTGGTGCATATTTTAGAAATGTACTAATTTTCGAGTGTGAATTTAAATTAGAATTTCAAATTGTAATTTTGGCTCAAAAGGGAAAAGGGCCTATTTATGGGGTAGTTTATGATATTTTTGGATAAATTTTTGGGGAAAGAAGTTTGCATGCTACGAAAGGGGAATCTGAGTAATTTTCTATAAGTCTGTAATTTGTATGTATCACAGAGCTCAAGGATTTGAGATCATCTGCATGTAAGAGTTCCATATTTTTGAATAAAATATTAGTCTCTATTTTGTGAGTGTTATTTTGTGTCTCAGGTTTGCTCCCTCATCAAGTGAAAACAAGGTCAATGCCAGTGTCGAGGAAGAATTTGGAGTTAAAACAAGGTCAATACCAGCGCTGATGAAGAGTTTGGAGGAGTGAAAACAAGGTCAATATCAATGTCAAGGAAGAGTTTAGAGGAGTGACAACAAGGTCAATACCAGTGCCGACAAAGAGTTTGGAGTTAAAACAAGGTCAATACCAACACCGACGAAGAGTTTGGAGGAGTGAAAACAAGGTCAATATCAGTGCCAAGGAAGAGTTTGGAGGAGTGAAAACAAGGTCAATACCAGCGTTGAGGATGAGGTTGAGGGCACTCAGGGAAAATTGACAACCAAGGGGCAATGAGTACTATAAGTTTGGCACCCCCATTCTCTTTAACCTTCAATTTTCATGCCTAGTTTCCAAAGATATTCTCATACATTGGCACCCCCATTCTCGTAAAATGGTATAAGATAAGACAAAAAAATTAGAATAGCTTATACATAACATATCCACCTACAATCTCATTCAAGCATTTTAATTAATTCCTTGAATTAAACATAAAACAAGAATCATACACACCACAACAGCGAGATGAATGAAACAACCCTTCATCATTTTATTCAAAATTCAGATATGTGTGTACAATGGAGAGACATGAGTTCAAATTAATCATAGCAATTCAAATGCCAGTACTGTCATAAAACATTAAATCCCCATGAATTCAAAACCTACTATAGAATGACTCAAAACCTAAATTGCATTTTCCCTAAAACCATCAAAATTTACAATTTTCTCTGCAACTTCATCTAGACTCAACCAAAAATATCTAACTTGCTAACCTGTACTTCTGGCCTTGAAATCCTTCTTATAGAAAAAGGAGGAGCAAACAAGCATCGGGCTAGAAAGCACACGTGTCACTAGCCAATTGGACCACCTTGTGATATTCCAAAAAATTGTTACAACAACAATCTCCCCAGAGAATCTGCTTGTTCATCGTGCCTACTGAGAATGGTTGATGCAACAACAAAAAACTTCAAGAATTCCATGCCTAGATTGTCACCAAAAAACAAAACTTAAATATTTTGTAACTACAATAGTTGATTTGTCAACCGTTAGCAACCTACTCCTTTTCACTCTTCCTCAGTTAAATATACATTTACCCATTTCCGGTACTCTTCATTAGTTGGCCAATCAAAATTGATCACCTCATTCACCTTGACACTATAAGGTTTGTACTTAACTACCACCTGATTCGCTTCTCTTTCAAAAGACTCCAAGAATGAGTTGGTGCTAATGATTTTGTCCATATAGCTCACCAAAAAATCATAATCTGAGTTACCCTGTTTTGCAAGGTTTTGTAGTCTAAACATGATATAAAGGGGCTCTTACACTTTTTATTATTATTGTAGCTTGTGCAAGAGGCCCCATGGATACTATTGTAATTATAGGATGCATGAATAGGACGTAGGATGAGAAATAAAGAAGGTATAGCTATTTTCCTCAATAGTTTTGTGAAGAAAAGCATGTGAAATGAGAGGTTCAAGCCTAGGTTTCAACAAAACATGTATGGGAGATCTGATTTTATGAATTTTTATCCATGTGCAGACCTAATGGGTTGTTTCTAAACACTGAATATAAATGATATACATACACACACACGCATGCATATATATATATGATATGTGTGTATGTATGTATGTATATGTATTTTTAAATGTAAATGTAAATACAATTACTGGATGCTCTCCTAGAACAATAAATGCAACATATCATTAAAGAAATCTATATCTATGTATATAAATGTGCATTTCTAAAAGCAAGTGTAAATGAAAAGAGAATATGGTTTTGTAGTGTTATAGATACAACATATCCATAAATTAATGTAATTGAAATTCTAAAGTCTTCAACACATATAATATGAAATCGATCAAACTATTAAACTACATGAGAAATAAATGAAAATAGTAAATGCATGACGAGGGAGCAAACCCGAGACATAGAGTAACACTCACAAGATAGAGAATAATATTTTATTCAAAAATATGGAACTCTTACATGCAGAGGATCTCAAATCCTCGAGCTCTATATTACATGCAAATTACAGACTTACAGAAAATTACCCAAATTCCCCTTTCGCAGCATGCGAACTCTTTTCCCCAAAAAGTTAGTCAAAAATCAGAAACTAGCCCATAAATAGACCCATTTTGGTTTGGAACCAAAAACAACATTCGAGATAAGGTTTTTGGCAGTTTGGTGCCAAAATTACAATTTGAAATTCAAAAACTAAGTCCTAATTCAAAAATTGGCAATTTTTCAAAAATCGGCCAACTTCCTGAAGCCATAACTTTTGATCCGGGACTCCGTTTTTCAAACTATTTGCACCGTTGGAAAGGTCTCAAAGTGAAGAACACACTAAGAACCACTCCATTAGTTCTGATGATTTATGGGCCTGTACGGGGCAGTTTAGTGCCTCAAAGTGGACTTAGAAGGTTTTTTAGGGAAAAAAGGAGAAACTAGAACTTGAATAACTTTCAAACCGTGAATGATCTTGACCTGATTATTTTTCCAAAGTGCTTATTTTTCCATCCTAAACCTTCCCATAAATTTTTGTCTTCCCATGCCTTCAGATTCACACCTGCTAAAAATAGCAGTTGAGCAGAAAAAGCAGAAAAGCAATTCTGAAAGTTGGAAACTCTTATTCGACGAAAAGGGTATCTAGAAATGCAAAAACATATACAAAAAGAAAATAGCAGGAACACAAATGGAAAGCATCTTTTTTTGGTGATGCAAGACTTCTCTCACACCACTGGATGCTCTTGCATCAATGCATATGTATGTGTATTTGTAAATGTAAGTGTAAAATAAATAAGAATAATAAAAATTATAAAAGAATACAAGGAAAGGTCTCCTCCCTTCTTGGTAGTGATAACCTCCACACACAACCTTTAAAAATTATGAATAGAGGAATATAATCTTTGAAGAACTCAAATTTGATTCTCTCCTACTTGATGCAATTAGTCATTTTATCCTTACAAACATTTATAGTGATTACTAGAGGCACATAGACCAATTCTTCATAATAAAAGAATTTGATCATACTTTTCCAATGATGGCATTATGAGAAAACCTTAGGTTAAATGAATAATTCCTAGCTAAGTTCTTTAAATCATGTCCAACTGTATAAGAGAAGACCGCTGCTATGTGTACCTGGATACCATGGAGAAAGGCTAGTCTTTGGGTTCTTTCATCAATCATCCTACCTTAAAACATACCAAAAATCTCCTAGCAATTATACATAGGAAGATTTAATATTGCCAAAGCGTAAACTTATGATGACTTAACCAGGCCTAGTACACACTCCCTCCCCATTAACCACTTAGACATATGGAAATTAAATGTAAATTTTTTGCTATTTTTAGTCATGTAGGTGTCTAATAAACCACTTGGTGGTGTTTCCCTTCAAGTTTATTTACTTGAATGAAGAGAAAAAGTCCTTTGATTACAATTAAAGAATACATTTGAGACCTTGGTTGTGTAAATGGTGGACCATAGTCACATTTAACACTTGTTACAAAGTTTGGGAGTTAAAACATTAAGTAGATTTGATTTGTGATGGACACATTTGGATGGTAGTAACAATAGCTTGCAATCTATCAACGCTTGATTACCTTATAACCTATGAAATTATAGCGATGAAATGATAGATTAATAATAATGTCACCTTGGGATCACATCACCATGAAAGAACTTCATCCAACATCCTTATGAGTGTAGGTACCACCAAATAGGTATGTTTCAGATCTGTCTTCCTCAAGCGAGTGAAACTTAGGAAGGGAAGAGGAAAGCAAGACATGTAGTATATCTAAAAGAGGGAGATCAACTAGAGGTCAAAAGATTAGAAGAAAATTCCATAAACGCATGGAATTTTTTCTTGCTGAAGGGGTGTCATGTTCTTATGATGATGAGAGCATAGGAGACGTCAAGGTTCCCTTGAGGTACAAACATCTACGGAAACAATGGGTACCCAAGGAACTTCCTCCAATAAACATTGATTTTTGTGTCAATGAGAGGATATATCGCATAACAACATCATCATTACATGGTTTGGGCCTATTTTGCATGGACGATATAAAGTTTTGTTATGAAAAAGTTACTGAATTGATGGAGTATGTCGGACCCTGTTACAGTTACAAAGATTGGATGCAACTAGTTTGATATACACGAAGTATACATAGGTATGCACTGTTAGCAAATTATATACAACTAAAAGATAAAGATAAAAATAAAGGAGTGGCTATGTACATTGAATGAAGGCCAAAAGCATTAGGGAATATTGTAGTGTTTATAAATAGTACACATCCTAGGTCAACAAATAAGCAACCCAATTGCATATTCGAGGCGTGCGAGGGAAACCATGTATACGTATGTGTGATAAAATCAATAACTGCAAGGGAAGAGTTGCTAATCAATTACAATTTGAATCACTTAGTTACAAACATAGTTACTATGGGGGTGGTACGTACTATGTACCATTTTACCCAACCTCCAATTAATGACTCTAATATACCATTTTATTCTTATGTTTTTTTTCATAAGTCTATTGGTTTCATTTTAGTAATATTTTTTTATATTTAATTTTTGTCATAGGGGGACATTGATCGTACGAAGAAGGCTCTGGCCCAAAGCATAGATTGCGATGTATCTTCAGGTGTTTCTACCAAACAGGTTTACCTCATTGTAATTGTACAAATTAGATACGAGCAAAATGTTTGATTATTATGTTTTTTTCATAAGTTTATAGGGTTAATTTTGATAATGTTTTTAATATTCTTGTTGCAATCGACTGATTGGGGAAAGGCACCAACAGTAGAGGAGAGCATCCATAGTGAGGTGAAGTCAATATTTTGTGATGATGACATCGCTTATTCAACAAACCCTCACGATAAAATAAAGAATATCCAAAAAAAATGCAATGAAGAAATGGTTAAGTTGATGTTCATAGTGCCTCAAATAGATGAGATAAGAGAGAGGGTTACAATATTGACTGAGAGATTACAAAACTTGCAAGTAAGTTGTCATGAGGTCTTTAATTATAACATAAGTTCATTCATGGTTTTATATTTTGTACTCTTTTATGTCATGAACTAAAATATGTGTTGTTTTTACAAGGTTATTTGCCTCCTCATGATGCTCCTGGCCATGATCAGGGTATTGCAAGTGTTGCCCGAGGAGTAGGGGTTGGCACAAGTGTCCATCTTGATCTTCCTACGCATACATCACATCATTTGACCCCATCATACATGCCTATATTGTCATCTGAAATGTCAGAAACACATACCATGCAGGCATCTATTAATGCACCCTCTAGCCATGAACACATGCTAGAACATGTGTCAAGACATGTACCTGGGGATACAGAGACCACTAGGACTGGTGATGTTTTAGTAGCATTTCCTGGATCTTCCCATATTAGTAGTATGAGAACATTTCCGGTCACACTTGCGGTGACTGAGGATTTCATTCCCATAAAAATAGAGAAGGTCCCAGGTACTTTAAAATGTTTTAATTATTATTATATATAATCCAATTGAAATTTACTTATTGATCACTCTTTTTAGACTATTAATCCCATTATCATTTTGCAGGAAATGATGTTTTTAATAAATATCTAAGTGATATTACATTGGAGATCTTTGGGCCCACCATATGTACATGGTGGAATGCCCAAAATAAAGATTTAAAAGATGAGCTCATTAACCATTTAGTTGTATTGTTCGGTGATAAAACATTCAACTGAACCAAGGTCCTTAAGAAAGTTGGTACCTATCTAAAGTATGCAAGGGACCAATATAGTTCACATTTAGAGAAGAAAAAAAGTATGAGCTTCCTCGCATGATTCCAGAGAGGGAGTGGAAGGACCTAGTGTCAGATGGAAAGGAGAAGGTTAAAAAGAAAAAAGGAAAGACACCACCAGGCCAAGGAAGGTATGTGATACTATCAACAATGTAATTATATATTGATTACCCTTTCTTTTTACATAATCTAACATATTTTAAACTTTTCCTAGGCTTCCTGACACATCAAAGGCAACAAAAGAAAGACTAGAAAAGAACGGGCAATACAAACTTGGCTCTGGTGGTTATATGAAATTAGTCACACGAATTGTAAGTATCAATAAATGAAATTTGCATCCAAATTATAATAAATTGAAAATAATTTTGGTTTTATCACACCATAGAAAAAAAATTCATGATCTTATACAAAAATGTAGGGCTCTAAATTCAACAGAGTTCACATAGAAGATGACCTAAAGATTGTCTTCCAGCAAGGCTATGGAGCTATGGCTGAACACCTAAGAGTCTTGACTGGGAAAACACAACCTTCCACTACATCTGACACATAGGTAAATAAACTCAATAAAATTTATTTAAAATTGAATACTTGTGCAATCTATTCAATATTAATTTCCACCATAAAGTAATTGCATACCTATTTGTTTTAAACATTCAAGCAATGATAATACTACACATGACATTGGAATGCAGCCTGGTGAGGGTGGAGCACAACCTATAGATGAAGGTCATGGTGTGCATCCTAGTACTTTAGAGCATGTAGAGCATGACCAACATGTTGAACATGATCAGGAATATGATGTGGCCAAATCAGGTAAAGAGGACCACTCTAAAGTTCTTTTAAACATATTTAATTGCAATTGGTGTATTAATTAATGCAACCTTTCGTGTTTCAACTTTAGAGCATGTAGAGTGTGATCAACATGTTGAGCATGATCAAGCTAGAGAAGATCAAGAACATGATGTGACCCCATCAGGTAAAGAGGACCACCCTCATGTTCTCTTAAATATATTTAATTTCAATTGGTGTATTAATTAATGTAAACTTTTGTGTTTCAATTGCAGATTAGGATTTAGAGGGTGTTGAGCATGAATCTATAACAAAAGTTCAGGAACATGATGTGGACCCATCAGGTAAAGAGAACCACTCTAATATTCTTTTAATTAATGAAATACTTGTAACAATAATAATGAAACATATCAGTTTAACATTTCTTTCTTATTGCAGTAGACCCCCTCTTGCAGCGACGCCCACTTCATGAGCAGACGACTAAGCGTACATTAAGATCATGAGCAGAGGGTAGAACAACTAAAGGGAGGATAGATATTGATTTATAAAATGATACTCCACTTTAGCTTTATGTAGCTTTAAAAAATAAACAAAAAAGAGTGATTGTAATCATATCATGACAACCATATTTTTTATAATATGTAAAAACTGAAAGAATGAATATCATATGTTAATGAATGAATGTGAATATGTTAATTAATGAATGTTATATGTTAATGAATGAATGTTATATGTTATTAATGGATGAATGAATTTATTAATGGATGAATGAATGAATGTTATATGTTATTAATGGATGAATGAATAAATGTTATATGTTATTAATGGATGAATGAATGATTAATGTTATATTATTGGGTATGGGGAATTGAGAGTGATGTGAGGGGGAGAGGGGCCAAATGATCTTCCACCATCACGTGGTTGGCCTTGTTAAGTAGAGAATATTAAACTATTTTCAAAACAAAGAGAAGCTCAATAAGGTAATGCACTTTTCAATATAAGAAATGCATCATTTGAAGCATCAAACCAACATGCAAAGATGAAAGAAAGTGCTAACTTTTCACTATGGTGGCAGAAAAATGATTCTTTATACCATGAATCCATTCTCTACATCATAATTTGAAGTTGTTTCCATTCCAATGTTCTAAGTTTAGTTTGTTTGTATGGCTTTGTATGAATACCACATTGTGTTGTGTGTGGATTTGGTTTCAAAGCTTTGTTTCTTTTGTTTTTAGTGGTGACATAACTCTAAAATTTTACTTTTGTGCATAGCAGGTTAGTGGAAAAATTCACAACTCTAAAGGGTTTAGAGGCTCGATTGAGATAGATACATGGGTATTTGGATCTTATTGTTGATGGGAGGCTTCAACTTAACCATGACATTTTGTACCATCTACATGTATGCAAAATTTTCTCTACTTACATTCATTCTTGATCATAAATGTTGTAAATGATATTAATGCTTCAAACTTAAGATTTGTTTCATTGTTATAATGATCAAAATGTTATACTTTTCTATACATTCAAGCATTATTTTTCCCCTACCCTTTGGTCTCTCCCCCCTCTTAAGAATTTTCTTTGTAATAAAAGATTCACATTTCTGTCTCATTTACACAAATTTATCTGAAGCTCTAGGAGTGAATAAAGATATGTAAGATGATGGATTATGTCTAAACAACAAATTTCCATCTTATAGCTAATTAAATCCTTAATATTTGAATAGTTTAGATCTCAAATAATTCTTGTATATGCACGTGTAGCAATAAGGGAGCCTATGTGAAGATTGAAATTTAAAACGTCACTTTGGTATTTTTCCTTAAGCAGTGAAATGATATTTTGAGTAATACAAACCTACACACACATTGATATTTTCTGGCATTGCATTGAAGAATTTTTTTTCTCTTATACCTACCCTCGGCTAGACATGGAGGTATATAATATTAGTTTCTGGGTTTATTCTATAAGTAGTTAATTTCACAAAGGAAGACTAAAATATTCTTAATGTCCCGTGTTAGGTGTGAAAGCATATGAATCACTTGCTGAAGGCACCATTTTGTATTCATCCAAAAATTGGTTTGTTTTTTTTTTATGTTTCTTGCATGTGTTTTTTTTAAGGCTCTAGAGATGTAGCTCAACTCTTTCCTTTGCACTTTTCATCTATTTTGATGATTACAATAGATTGTCCTCATAATTTTTCATGTAGATCTGTTTGCAACCTTATTTTATACCAATCAATTTGCAAACCACTCACATATTAAGGACCACTTCACTAACTTGTAGTCATCCATTACTTCATATGTTGCAGGTTGTGTCTGTGTGCCAATAAATCTTGATGATTGTGAGAACTTTAATCCTACAAGTGTACCCAATATTTCTCAAGTAAAATTCTTACCTTATTTTATAGTACTTTAAATGGTTAATTGAAGGTTCTTCTTTAGATCTGAGATAGTTGAACCTTGGATTAAAATATGGTATTAGATGGGCAGTATAATGATAAAACTAAGGTCCATTGAACACAAATTATGAACATAATTTACTGAACTATGAATAGTGTTACAATTATAATTATTTCTCTTTTACCTACCTCTGCATTAATGAAAAAGATAGATCCCTATAAATCTAACCATGAAAGTGTTGAAATCAGCAGTATCTACAGGACTTGGGAAACTATCAAACATATTCTTTTGAATTTTTTTATGCTCAAGAAATTTGGTACTTATTCTACCATAAGCTGAAGGTCTAGAATAGCAATGGTAAAACTAATTGGCATGATATTCTATTTTGTAATTTCAAGCTCAAATTCAATTTCAAGCTCAAGTTTGATTGTAAGCTATTAATTAGTCAAAGGAAAGTCCTAATGACCCCCAAAGTCACAACGATAAGTTATCATTGGTGAGAATCATAGCGATACACTTAAGACCGAAGGAATAATTCTCGGGGAGACTCAGAACATTAGTATGACTGCATGAAACCATAGCGACATATGATTTATTGGATATCGGTGAGACTTAGAACATCGATGAGACTATGTGACACCAAAGCGATATGTACTATTGACTACCGAAGAGACTCAACGCATCGACGAAACTACATGATGTCTCAACGGGTGTCTAATAAACATGGAAAATGACCGAATAAAATAATTGCTCGAGATTTGAATGTTGGGGTTGCAGAGGTTGTGGCCCCTCAGTATCTTTAGGTGCCTGAAATAGATGTTCAGGAGGTAGAGGAAGAGGAAGTGGTTGCTAGTGTAGAGGCTCCTATTTTGGGGTCTAAAGTTGCTGATGTAGAGGAATCGATGAAGGAACTTCATTTTGGGGAGGTTGAAGAGAATGTTAACAAACCATCTCTACAAGACCCTTTGGGGGCTCTTTCAAAAATGGTTCTCACCTCTTTTGTCAATGATTGTGGGTTCATTTTCCCACAATAGGCAAAGGATACACCTTTTTCTCCAGTCAAAACTAGAATTAGGAAGAAGAATTTATCTCCTCAAAGGATGGCTACCAGGAATCGTTCAAAGGTTGATTGTGGGTTTGAACCAAGGGGAATAGGTAGACCCACTTTGATGCAGATGAGGGAGAAATAAATCAAAGTGGACATTGTTGATGGCTCCCAAAAAACCCTTTTTGAGATGTCTCCCAAGTGAGAATCTCAAACTCCTCAATGAAGATCCTTTCTTGGAATATGCAAGGGTTAAATCACCCTCACAAACAAGATCTCCTTGCGAATTTAAAGAGGGATCTTAAACCTAATGTGATCTTGATTCAAGAAACAAAAATTCCTATGGAAAGGTTGGAATGTATTAAGAAGAGGCCTTTTAAGGAGTATGTTCTTCATGGTTTTGATGCAGATGGCACTTCTGGAGACGTGGCTAGTTTTTGGAATATGAAATTTGTGGTTGGTAAGGCTATTTTTTGGATTTCCAATCACATTGCTACTTACTTTTATCACTCATATTGTGATTTCTCTAAGGTTTCTTCTAATATTTATGCTCCTAATGTTAGAAGTGCTAGAAAGTGTTTTTGGGGGAATTTGTGTTCTTTTAGGGCTAATTTTCCTTTTGATAATTGGTTGGTTATGGGAGAATTCAATACTCCTTTGAGTTCTAATGATAAAATGGGAGGCTGTCAGATTGATGATGAAAGTAGGTTTGACTTAATGACTTTTGTTAATGACAATGCTTTGTTTGATGTGGATTTGTGGGGTGCCTCTTACACTTGGTCGAATCAGTGGATGGGTGATGCTTTAATCCAAGTCAAATTGGATAGGGCCCTTCTTTCTCATGAGTGGTTGGTTCATTTTTCTTGCTTCCTTTTTACCTTGACTAGGTTGGGATCAGATCATTTTCCTATTTCCTTGTTGACAGATGTGGTAGATTAAAGGCGTGCTTTTCCTTTTTTGTTTTGAAAAAATGTGGACTTCTCACTCAGATTTTAAAGTTAAGCTTGTTGAATGGTGGGATATTCAGGTGGATGGATCATCTATGTATAGGGTGGAAAAGAAGTTGGCAGTTGTTAAGTCCAATGTGAGAAACTAGAATAAAGCCTCATTTGGTCATATCTTCTAAGAGAAGGCTCACATCAAGGTGGATCTTTTTGTGTGCAGTAGAGCATTCAAGCTAGGGTTATGATGATGCCTTGGCTAATGAGGAGAGTATGTTGTTGTCTTGTCTTCATAATATTGTAGCCAGGGAGGAATAATTTTAGAAGCAAAGATCAAGGGTGGTGTGGTTGAATGGTGGTGACAGGAATACCAAATTATTCCACCTCACCACACTTAAGCATAGGGCCTCCAACTAAATTAAGTGTATCCATTTGGATGGGAGTGTGATCAAGAATGAGGATGAAATTAGGTGGGAGGCTATCTCTTTCTTCTCTAATCTCCTATCTGATGACTTTGTTTCATCCTTGGTTGATCAGGATCTGTTGTTGGAGGTTATTCCTCATTTGGTGACTAAGGATCTCAATTGCATGCTTTGTTGTATCCCTTTAGTAGAGGAATTCAAGAGTGCATTCTTTTCCTTTGTTGGTAATAAGGCCCATGGCCCTAATAGGTTTCCCATGTTCTTCTTTCAAGAATTTTGGATGATAATTTCTAAGGATGTTGTGGATGCGACTAAAAAAAATTTTGGTAGTCAAAATCTACCTTTTTGGTGTTGATTCTGAAGATCCCTAGGGCTTCGGATTTAAATGAGTTTAGACCAATTAGCTTGTGTAATTCTATTTATAAGATCTTTTCAAAGGTGCTTTCTATGAGGTTGTATGGGGTTTTTCCTCTAATCATCTCTCCCAATCAAAGTGGTTTTGTTGTGGGGAGACAAATCCTTGGCCCTATCATCAATATGCATGAGAACATTCATTCATTGATGGTTAACAAAATTCCTAGATTCTTTCTAAAATTGGATTTGGTTAAGGCCTATGACAAAGTTAATTGGACATTTTTTTATAAAATTCTCCTTGCTTTTGGCTTCTCGGATAACTTTGTTTAGTAGATAAGGAGCCTAACATCTACTATGTTCTTTTCTATGCTTGTGAATGGATCTCCTTTCGATTTCCTTAGAAGTTCTAGGGGGATGAGGTACAGGACCCAATTTCTCCCTTCCTTTTTATTATTCTTGTTGAGACTCTAGGTAGATCATTGCAACTTAAGCTTTCTTTAGATGCCTTGAAAGGCTTGAGACCTTATTTTTCATCTTATGGACATCAATAGTTTGTTGATGACACTTTGATTTTGGGTGAGGCTTCTATTGTGGAAGCTAGAGCTATTAAGGTGAACCTTCAGAAATATGAGGTGGCATTAGGCCAATTGGTGGCCTCCCTAAGAGCACAATCTTATTCCTTAACACTCCTGAAAGAAGGGTGCTAAGAATTGTTGGTATCCTTCAATGTGCGATGGGGACTCTTCCTTCAACCTACCTTGGGTTGCCTCTTGGTTCCAATTCATCTCATGATTCCTTCTGGAATGGTTTGATTGATAAATTCAATGCAAAGGTGGCTGGTTGAAAAGGAGCATTGCTTAGTTAGGTTGGTAAGTTGGTGCTCATCAAATCTACTTTACATAATTTTCCTGTGTATTCTTTTAGTCTCTTTCAGATGCCTCATAAGTTTTGGGAGAAAAATGAATGTATCCAAAGGAAGTTTCTTTGGTCAAGTGTGGAGGATAAAAAGAGATTGAGTTTAGTTTTTTGGGAGGAGGTGTTTCAATCTAAAAGTCAAGGAGATTTGGGTCTACATAGGATTAAACCTTTTAATTCAGCTCTTGTGGCCAAGTAGCTTTGGCATTTCCTATGTGGCAAGAAAGATTGGGGGAAAATTTTGGCTTCTAAATATCTTCCTTAGGTGGATAAATTTTGGGAGTTTCTGAATAAGGACTTCTCTCCTCCTTCAATTTCTTTCTTTTGGAATTCAGTATCTAGAGCTAGAGGGGTGATATCAGGTGGTTTATTTTGGGTGGTTGGGGATGGCCTATATATTCTCTTTTGGGATGATTGGTGGTTTGATCATTTCCTTTTGTGAGATTATCATTGGGTGAATCACTGGAGGGACCTTTGTACTCGTGAATTTGGGAATCATGTGGTAGACTACATTGTCAATGGGGAATGGAGGAAGATTCATGAGGTGTTCCCTAAGTTGGTGGATCTTTTTAATGAGTTTTCAAGAATTCACATCCCTATATCTCATCATAGGTATAAGGTGATATGGAATAGGCTCCTGAGTGGAACCTTCTTAGTGGCCTCCATGTTTAACTCTTGTAATTATATTGTGGGCCCTAGGCCGCCATGGGGCTTCGTTTTGTCTTTGCAACTTATCTCCAAGATAAATATGTTTTTGTGGTTGTTGGTGTAGGATAAGATTCTTACTATTAACAATTTATGGAAACGAGGGTTCTCCATGCCTAATAGATGTTACCTTTGCATGATGGATGTGGAGGACAGTTCACATTTGTTTATTGGGTGTAGCTATGCTTGAGAATTTTGGTCCTTTTTTCTCAATTTGTGGAAGTTGGAATGGATTTTTCCTACCTCTTTATGGGATTTGTGGCTCCAATGGAATGCTCCTTCATTCAATCCTTCTTTGAAGCTTCTTTTGTCTCTCATTCTACCACATATTCTCTGGGGGTTATAGAAGGAGAGGAACAATAAGATTTTTTAGGGATATCTCCCTCTCTCCTCTCCCTTTTCTTCAAAATTGTTTCTTCTATTAAGGAGAATTTGATGTTGGTGGTGGATAAAATTGATATTCCTGGTAGATTGTTTGTTTTAGATTATGATGTTGAGGTGGTGACCAATTGGAAAATTTCCCTTGAAATTTCCAAACCCTTGAAGAAGGCTAATCTTGTGAGGGATGGAGTGGCTTGGTTTCCCCCTCCTCCTAGATGGTTCAAAATCAACTTTGATGGTTCAGCTAAAGGTAACCCAGGTCCTGCTAGTTTTGGGGAGTGTTGAGAGATCACAATGGTAGGTTTGTTTCAGTAGTGGCACTCCCTTTGGGAATATAGACAAACCACCTTGCTGAAGCAGTGACTACCTATCATAGCATCAAATTGGCAAGGGATATGAGGATCTCTAAACTTTGGATTGAAGGTGATTCATTAAACATTGTGAATTTCCTTAAGAAAAGGTCTCCCCCCTCATGGTCTATTAATATTTTTATTTCAGATTCCATTTCTTTATGTGGTGAATTTGAAGAAATATACATCTCTCATGCCTATAGAGAGGCAAATGCAGTGGCTGATTGGCTACCTAATTATGGTGTGTCATCGGCTAGATCATGGGGGGAGGATGACATCCTTCCTATTGATTTAAGGAGCCTTGTTCTTAATGATCTTCATTAATTTTATATTTCTTCCCACTTCCTTAGTCTCAAGTTTGCATGGATATCATAAAGTTTTTTGCTTGAGAAGACTTATCGCACAACTGATGCTCATTGGAAATTGTGGCCTTTTATAGCTAAATTGTTTTAGCATCCTCCTCATTATTTCCTTACGTACTACCCTCAATAGCTTCACACACTTTCCAGGTGGTTTTTTGGCTATTTCCCTTGGTTTTTTCTATTTTTTCTTTCTTTCTACAAGCAATTTGATGATGGGTAGGGATAGGTGTTGCACGAAGCCTTTGTCTTGCGATGAAACTAGAGCCAATGCCAATGTTTGGGAAATATTGCAGAGAGGTGGTGTTACTCCTTTCAAGGAGAGCTTGAATGGTTTTAAATCCTTAGTTTCTAAGGAGTTTTTTGATGCATGGCATGGTCGTGTGGTGAGTATGTTTGGTAGGGATATTACCATTAACAAATATTTTATTGTTGAGGTCATGGGAATGTCTAGGGAAGGAAAAAAAATTTACAGGGATAAGAACATTTCACAATCAACCAGACATTATTTCCTTTGTGATAGGGAAAGGGATAAACTAGTTCATTTGGACTGTGGTGGATATGATAAAACCAAGATTAAACCTATTTGGTAGGAGGTTGTGGTGGCATTGATACGTTACTTCACTCTTGATGGTAGATATTCGGTGCTCTATGGACACCACTTTGTGTTGGTCAAACACTTTTTCCATAGGTAAGTTGGTGTCCTTTCCTTTTTACCTATTGATGTCTATGGATGAGGGTATTTCAAATTATAGAAAAAACCCTAGGAATCCCTTTCTACATAAAGGATTAATGTTGCTCATTTTTTAGTTTATTAAAGCTAACTGCATTGCTAGAATGTCTCGCTCCACTATTTTGAAGAAGGGGAAAGAAAGTGTGAAATGTAGGATTGAAGAAATACAAGAGTCAAAAGGTACAAAGTTGGAGGAGGAGTCAAAGGGATGGTCCAATGGATATGCCATTGATCTGGATTACACCCCTTCTACTAGTGATGTTAAGCTCTCTTCCTCCAAGACGCGTGCTAAACACACGTTTAAGGTTTTAGAGGGTGATGTTGAGGGTTCTACTAGTAAGAGGTCTAAGGACCATGCTAAGGAGGTGGAAGGGAATATTTAGGGTGAGAATTCTGGTATTGGTGGGTCCCCTGTTGTTGGTAAGAGGAACTCGATGGTCAATCTTGAAGACTCTACTTGGGGATCTGCTTCTAAGGATAGGGGAAAGGCTAAGCTTGTTTCTAAGGATATGCATGAGGAGGAGCTTCCGATCGGTTTGCACCAGGGAAGGGGTGTGTTTTGGGGGATGATGAATTATTCTCAAGCATCAAGTTTGGTTAAAGAAGGGGTTGATATCACATTAAATTTTCTCATGTGGCTTGTACAAGAGATGCAGGATCTCCATGACAAGCATGATACCATTGCTAGGTGTAACATTTCTACTCTTCGCAGTCTTAAGGAGCAGGAATCTATTTACGAACTTACCAAATCTTTGAATGCTAGTGTTAGATGTATGGTGGATGAGCTTTCTAGTTTGAAGAATGAATATGGTCTGAGATTGGATTTGCTAGAAAGATAGAATAGGAAGCTTCATAGGGACTTGGACACACTTATTAACATCAGTAGAGAGATGTTGGAGGAATTAGCTGAGGGTATAATCTTCCTCAATCAAAAAGCAAAGGAGCTTATTGGGAAGGGATTGTTTGATGACCATGCAAACCTGGATCATGGGGAGGGTGTTGGGATGGACGTGCATTCCACTGATTTGCTAGCCGGGCTAAGTGTGCATACTAGGAGAAAAACAAAGAAAGGTAAGAAGGACCCTACTCATGAAGTTGAAGATATCATGGAAATGCATGATAGGTTGGTGGCCAAGGATTTGGAGATGACAAAAATGCTTAAAGAATTTCTTTAGTGGTTGTGTGGCATGTCTTTCTATTTTTTTTTTGTTTGGCTATTTTTGTTTACTGATGGTGTACTAATGGACTGCTAATCAGTTGGTTTTTTGTTTCTTTTGGGTGGGAATTCATGTGTCTTATCTTTACTACCACTTTCTTTTTTGTTAAGGGTTTTAGGAACCTTTCAAAACCTATTTATTGTTAATAAAAAACACATTCCCAATTGGAACTAGATTGTCAGTTGTTGATTTTTCTAAAAATTATACTCTTGCTCCACAATAAGAAATTCAATCACAATATTATAATCAAGTAAAAGTAGCTATATTTGTTCACATTAATCATAGACATGCACATGATAGTAGAGAATATAATAGAATTTTTTTGAGAGAGTACCATTTTTATGTAAGTGATAATTGATTACATTCATCTAAGTTTGTTCAATATTGTTTTGATATATTTAATAAAAATTTAAAAGAGAGAAGAATTCAAATGCTAGAACGTCTCATATGGTTGGATAATTGCACGGGTCAATTAAAAATTATAGAATGTTTTATTGGTTATGTAGAGTTCATAAGGAAAATAATATCCAACACACATGAAGTTTTTTTGAAGCTGGTCATGGTAAGGGAGAACATGATGGAGCAAGTTGCATGTGTGAAAAGAGCTCTTGCTAGAGAGCAACTAAAATTTGAGGATGCTACAAAATTTAGAGATGCACATGCAATTGTAGATTGGTGCAATACCAAATTATCTACAAGAACAAGTGAGATCTCAATAATTCAATGCTTCTTTTGGTTAGTTGGAGAAAATGATATTTTTTCTTGACAAGATTGTGAAACAATTAATGGATCTACAAAATGGCATTTGTTTAAGAGTTTGAATGCAAACACAAGGACAATATGGACATGGGAGTTGGCATGATTTTGTCAATTTTGTATTACAGGTGATTGGGAGGTGTCTGAAAATACAGAATGGGTCAAACAATGGCAACAAAGAGCCTTAACACCTACATCAACACATGTTCAACATGGAATGACAATTGAAGATTATCAAGTGTTCACATTAGATGATTATGATCATGTTTCGGATCTTGTACAAAAAGGTAAATTATTTATTGAGTCAAATTTTATATGTATGCATGTTTATATGTGAATTAAATATAAGTCACTCTTTATTGAATTTTTTATTTATTTTTGTAGGACATGTGTATGTTGTTGTTGCACTTGAGGGGAATGAAGAGGAGATAAAGTACTAGTTGGCTAGACGTGTTGAGAGAAAACATAAGTTGGTACATCCTATAGTGGATGATGACAACTTTGAGTATCCAACTAGTTCAGTGGTTGTTGTTGGCACCTAGCTTCAAAAAATTCGATAAGAAAGAATGGCTTTCCTACATTTGAAGATTATGAAAGACACAAGAAGATTATACATTATTCACATTTGATTTTGGAAACCAATATAAAAATATTTAGATATCAAGGGAGGCCTACACAAATTCAACGTGCACTAAATTCAAAATACATTTCATTTGAAGACCATTCAATTTATAATATTAAAAAATCCATAACATTAAAAATGCATAGCATTTACACATTAAATTGAGTTCAGTGTGTGGTTGTTAATATGGAGGGTTTATTGTTACTACCAACTCTTAGAATGCAACTAAAAATTGAGATAATTGTCACACCAAGGTCATACAATTTTAATAAAGCCTACCTACATGTTACTTAAAACTAATTATTGAACACCTTTTAGTAACCCTTCCAAGAAGAATCATCAAGTATATCTAAAATATAAATCCACTATTATTTAGATCAATATGTATACTATAATTAAGATACCTAAAATATCTAATGATGCACTATATTAAATTTTGTGTACATGGAAAGTGAACTCATATGAACACGAGTTGTATAAGTGCTTCTACATCAAAACTTTTTAGAGGATGACATATTTGTCATAATTCATCTAGGTATTTTATGTTAAACCTTTAATAAATGGGATGGAAAAATTATAAATAGTTTTGAGTTAGATATATACGTGGTATATAGGATACCTCTCAGTGAAAATAGGGAGGTAAGTTCTAATTATAACTTTGATGGGTAGAAATGAAATTAGGGGGTTTTATTAGAACCCTATTCAAATGCATGCACTGTCATTGGTTTATTAAGTGAATCCCCTAAAATAAGGCCCCATAAACTTATTTTTAGCTACATATCACTTGATAATTAAACTATACCCAAATTTGATGATATACATTAATTGATTTATTTAAAAATAAATAAAACCACATGGATTAAGGTAAAGAATTAAGATTTATTTAAATAAATCACCATCAACATTTAAACTAGGAGTTGGATAAAAAGTATCAAGAATTGAGAGCTCACAAAAGGCTACCATATCAACAATGAGGCTTCTTTGAATCATTATTGGAAAAATTAAATAAGAAGATTAGTAAATAGAGACTATGAACATGAGGTGAGGAACCATTTAATTTCTATAGGTAAAGGACTAAAGAATGAAAAATAAGACACATGTAGACATATAACTTTGATTTATCAAATTGGGTGTTAAAATATGAGGTTAGGGGTTGTTTAGAGTGTCTTATATTACATATATAAAGGTGGAAAAAGAGAAGGAAAGGTCCCCAAGCTAATTTAGGTTATGAAAAACTCAAGAATGAGTGTTAAAATGGATAAATGATGAAAACCATGTATTTTAATTCAAGTAAAAATTATACTAGATTCTATTTATATTAGGATTATTGTTAGACAAGGGTGCTCAATGGAGCTCATAAATATCAAGCCTATCATTAATTAACTAATTCATCAATAAGTAATTTATTCTTCTAAGTTTTTATGGTTCTAGAGATGTATCTTTTGGGGTGAGGGTAAGTTTACTCATAGGTGTGGTTGTTTCCCAACAAGAGTATATTTATAGAGCTAAGGTATATCGATTGTGAATACATGCATTAATCAAGTATGAAAAAATTTAATTAAATCCAAGGACATAAATTGATTTATCTAAATTTTCAAATTTTATGAGGTGAAATCACAATACTATGTCTCACTTTTTGCCCAAGATGGACATTTGCTTCAAAAAATTTAATCAAATCTTCATCTTCTGAGACCTATAGCAAATAAACCATTAATAATTTGAAGATGATGTGAACTAGTGATTTGTGGAAATTTGTGTGTAGATTCTAAATATAAATATAAATATATATATATATATATATAGAAATAAATCATGAATATTTCAACATCTTCTTTAATAACTAGTTTCAAATAGAAAAACAACATTTTTAGAAATTAATGTTTGTGTTGTACAACATAATTTTTTTTCTATAAAGGATAAAATTCTAATTTTTGGAATATAGATTCTCAACATCAATATCTAGGGAATGAATATTTTTTCATATTTTTTTGTTACATATATATATTTTAATTAATTTTTGAAGTCACTGTAACTATAATTTTGACATGTGTGTGTGTTGTACAACCTAACTTGTTGTGTATATATCAAAATCCAATTTTTATTTTTTTTAGTGAAACAAAGACATCAATCCCTACCTAGGGAAAGGGTATTTTTTGAATTTTTTTTACAATGGTTTACTATTTTTCCACCTTTGTAGAATGAAGAGCTTGATGTTTAGAGAAAAACCTCTATTCAATAAAAATTTAAAATTAAATACAAGATAAAATGAAAAATATCAAAACTATACTTGTTGGAAAGATCATTCCAAGGGATACAATATTGCAAAAGATGATTTCTAAATGACATTATTTAATCCATCAAAAGGTAAAGTAAACTTCTTTTTTTCATCATTTTGATAGGTGTGAAGGAGACTCCATTGTGGGTATGATTTAATACTATAGGGGTTCTACCGAAGGGGGTTTTATCTAAGGGGGTCTTATCTATCCCTCTTCAATTAAAACCCTTTAGATGGAACCTCTCAAGGCTAAAATCATTATTTCTTCTAAAAAAAGTGATTTCAGGAAAAAATTCGCATGTCCCAAAAGTGAGGCACTATTGTGGTAGCACCCCATGATAAGAGACACAAGTTATCTATAGTGGGACAAAGTAGTTAAGAAGAAATTATAAGTTCAGCACTAATATTAATTTATAATATCATTCATTTTTTTCAAATCATACTAAAGATTAGAATAAAAAATTAATAGAAGACATTCAAAGCGACAGATAGATATATGCTAGTGGTAATTGCAATGTACAAAATAAACAAAGATGAGCTTGAGCTCTATTCAAATATTGAAAATGGCTTCTCTAAGTACAAAGACTTCACTAAAAAATTTAGTTGTACAATGAAATCATATTTATTAATGTGAATTGGTGTGCATAATTTATCATGCAAAAATGGAAGAAATTAGATCTTTATTATATAATCATTTAGAGATTTAATGACATGAAAACATATATATGTCAAATAAAAAATGTAAGAAACCTCCAAGGAGGGATACTTCTAAAATTATGTGAACTATTAGTGTTTTAGGTTTAGGGCTTAGGGTAAATAGGGTTTTACATTTACGTTCTAGGGTTTAGGTCCAAGGATTAACCTGGGTAAATTAGTTTTTAAGGACCTATGTTTTTTGGAACCTAGGGTTTATGGTTTTGATTTATAAGTTAAATGTGTCCAATTTAGGTTTTGTTTTTATGGTTTTTGTTTTAAAATTTAATGTTCTTTTTTTGTTTGATGTTTTTGGTGTTTTAAATGCAATTTAAAAACTATTAAATATTGAACTAAAAATAAATAAACAAACAAAAACTAAATAACAATTACAAAACAAAAATGCAAGATATAAAGAAAAAAAATGGTAGAATTCAACCAACCTAGAGCTCGTTGAGGTTGGTTGTGTTGACAGGAGGAGGAGGCAGTGAAAATTTGCTTCAATCAAGCCCTTCAAAACTCATACATGATCTTCTTTCTTCTTCTCTGGTGCAGCTCAAACTAGCAGTTAAAATGAAAACACAATCACTTATTTAAAAAAATAAATAGCTTTAAGAAATGTGTACACATTATGAATGCATACACATTTCATAACATGTGTGTTTTAGGTTCAGTACCCAAATCTAAACACATACACATTTAGATTTAGGTTTGGGTACCTGATCCGTAACACGTATGCTTTTTTTTAAAACGTGTATATGTTTCATGTGATTTTTTTTTTTGGCCGAAACTTCCTCCTTCGTGGAACCCGAGACATGTCAAATTTACATCATGCATAATCATATTCCATTCATCTAATAAATCAGGACTTTATTTAAATCAAATCTTAAATCATTTTCCAAAGTCCAAAAGTCAACTTCAGTTAATCAGTTAATAAATCAGCATAATCATCATTAAATTAACTAATCCTAATCTAATACTAATCCTATCCCACTGCATTATCTAATCTAGCCACTTGCACAATAAATCAATTCTCCTTATTGATTTATTAAAATTCATTTTTCAACATGACAAGTCAAATAGGGCATTTATTGCTGTTTTTCCTTGTCCCCCTCTCAGCACTTATGGCAAAATTTGAATTCAAATTTTCCCCCTCTTGGGCACTCTTCCCAAATCTTGCATATACATTGACTAATCACATGATGACAAGTGTTCAATTCATTGGCTTGTTTCTCGATCCCACATTGGTCCCTCTTCTCAACATTCAACATTTTGAAAATCTTTAACAGAGTGGGGCTTCAACATTGAGCAAATCCTTTCACAATCTCTTTCATATGTGCTTCACAATCTTCTCACAATCTATTGCAAGGTTACTCTCTTCATTTGAGATTCGATCTTGTTCATCATCACTCCACCATCTCCATTTGCATTTACACAATTTGAGCTTTTATCAAGGATTGGGAAAGGGTCACTAGCACATGTGACACCAATCCAACTATGAAATAGGTAGCTTACATTTGTTTTCATAATGCTTTAGTATTTTTATCATCATTTGTGGCATTTTGAAAGCATTTGTAATAGATTTCATAGGAGTATTCTTGAGAAATTCGTAGGTACTAACCCTTGTTTGAGATTAGTATTTGCAGATTTTGAAAAGCATGCTCACAATTTGGCGCTAGAAGGAG
>VDFB02150099.1:0-20385 GCA_007258455.2 Sequoia sempervirens | reverse complement strand
TATAGAAAATTCTGAAGGTCTTTTTTGCCAATCGATTATTCTTCCAAAACAATTTGTCATTTAAAGCAGGAAATTCAATTTTCTTCAGATAATGTGAACTGTTATTTTGTGAAACATTAGAAAAGTAGAGGGTTTTGAGTAATATTTATAATTGAATATTTCAGGATATTAAATATTTGCAAAGGTTGCTCAACTCTTTAAAAAGTTCTCTTAATATTACAAAAGATTTATTCACAAAATATTTTATTAGCCTTCAGATTTACAATTATTTATATGTCACATGCTTGCAGTAATCAAAATGGCTGTTGACATCTTGTCTCATACACAATCTGATGGCCACATCATGGCACAGACAACATATGGTTTTGGTTTTGGCCGCATGATGAGACTGATTTTTTTCATGCAAATATCTGATTAGAAAAAAAACTAATGGTTCCTTGCTTTGTACTAAATGTATCTGATTAACAAATTTTTAAAACAAATCAGTCAATCATTATGATCATAGTCTGAGACTTTGTGACCATAAGATATGAGGAGTTAACATTTGAATTTGCATATTGTGTTCTCAGGATGGTGCTGCAGTTACTGGCTTAATCATTGCTGCTTTATCCTTGGTTGCAGTTAATCTAACTGGAAATCCAATTTATGATCCAGTTGGATCTATTTTAGTGGGGCAGTTACTTGGAATGGTTTGTTCGCTCTACTTACACTTTTGTCTCATTGTTTGTTTTATTGGAGCTTCATGGGAAGATGCCTTTTCTAATCTGGTAGCACCCTTATTTTTAGATATATTGACTTAAATGCCCTGGTTTTGGCTTATGCCATATTTGCTTTGCCCATGTTGGTAAGCTCTCTGGTGATTGCAATTGCAAATACATATCAATGATCATAAAATACACATACTAATAAGAATCCCATATCCAAGCCAATACAAAGCCAAAAAATGTGGATTCTAACTATGTTATATCTTGGGTCTAAGAATGAGAATTTGTGCCATGCCCATTTAAAAAATAATTTGAATTAATCTGTGATTTAGGAACATGATTTATTGTAGTATTTGTTTCACTGAAACAAGTGATACCCTTGGGAATTTTGAATGCAAGTAAAACTACAAATAGTTGCAAATTCATGCTATTTAATTTGGGAATTTATGTATAAATAGAAGTATGATAAGTTTTCAGCTGAGGTTCTATGTAGTGAAGTAAAGATATGATTTTTGTCTTGGCTGTTTCATGGAATCAAAAGTCATCCTTTGGGAATTTGAGTTGCAGTAACATTACAAATAGGTGCATCATCATGTCATCTAGTGTGAGCTTGCTTATTCAAAATAATGAGAGCTTATGGATTAGTTTAATGTATTCACTATTTTCTTGATCAATGTGATGAATTATCCGCCTGAAGGCAACTATATACATAAATATAAACAATTTGTATTCTGTGGTTTAAATCTTAATTGTATTCTATTAATCCCTGTGTGACAAATGGATGACTTAGGCTTGGTAATATAGTGGGGTTGCACAAGACCTCTTGTCAAACCAAGAGAATCTAGCCAGCTACTGTTATAGAAACAGGTGAAAAGACATTTCACATTGCTTTAAAAAGTAATTCCACATGGTATAAGTAGGTAGATCTTAGTTTTGACCTTGGATCTGTAATCCATTAAGCTGTCTGCTGTTCATTAAGAAATTTATGAAATGACCTAAATTCGTCCCTCTGAAATTTAATGCCTCTCTGTCATTACTATGAAATACAAGTCGACAATTTTTTTTAATTGGAAGCCTGTCTGATAGTAATGTATCACTTTGGTACTTAAATTCCTACTTGTGGTTTTGTCGATTGAAAATATAATTTGTTTGTTGGCAGGATACTTTTCTAATCTTCAAGAGTGTTGTTTATAGGTTGCAATTTTCCTCATTCAGCGAAATCGACACGCATTGCTTGGTAGGGCCATTGATCCACAAGACATGGAGCGTGTGCTCAGTTTTCTAGCCTCTGACCCGGTATGGACTATGCTCATAGGCTACTGTGATCTTTAATTCGCTTAATGTGTGCTGTACAATTTTATTCCTCAAGAGCTGAGTTCAGACTCTTGCAGGTAGTTGATGCTATTTATGATTGCAAAAGTGAAGTGATAGGTCCTGGTTCCTTTAGATTCAAGGCTGAGATAGGTAAGAACTCTTGACTAACTTTTTTTTCGGAATGCTTGATTTGAGAGTCATAAGTAAGTTACTTGCACTTATAAACACTCTGTTAGAGAAGACTAAGAGTGATCGGTTGAATGCAAATTTTCCTTTATTAGGAGATTTTCCTCAAATAGAGAGCGTATTCCATGCAATGTGCAGTTTTGATTGCTTTGTTTTCTGCAAATAAGAAATGGAGTTTATGATGCAGTTAAAGTGCATCTGGTTTGTATAGTGAAGGAACTCTTGGTGTAACTAAACAATGAAATAAAATATGGATAATATTTAATGTTGAGATTGCTACGGATCATTTTCCTTGTAATTGTATATGTATATTTTAACAAGAGACTATTTCCCATGTATTAGTGTGGAGTGTAATCCTCCTCGAGCTCTTCAGGAGAAATGATGGAAACTAAAAGTATTCCTTTCAAATCCTCCAAGTGATTGATATTGTTTGGCCATCACCAAACCTACCAATATTGATAGGTGCTATTTGATGTTTCATTGTTGTTGTCCTGTTGGAATTGGCCTCTCTTAAGTTATGACTCCAAATCAGCTCCATCATATTTTTGCCATTCAATATCGTATTATAGTCAGGTCACTAACATTCCTTTTGAAGGGATCTTAATTGTCCGACTAACTCTTATACAAAACATTAAACCGACTAACAACATCTTAAGTACAGGTCACTGGCATTCATTCTGTTTTCATTATAGCAGAACATGACCGACAAACAAGTTATTAAGCTACATCATCATAGGGCAGGCATCTAAGGCTTATGTGTTTATGTATTCATGATAGACATCTACAAAAATCAGTAATCAAGTAGAATTACTGCCTAAAAAGCAACAAACACAAGTTTCTAGTGTCTTGGACATTGGTAGCCATTCAATATCATATTAGAGGCAGGTCAACAACATTCCTTTTAAAGAGAGATTAATTATCCCACTAGCTCTTATACAAAACATTAAACTGACTCACAGCATCTTAACTGCAGGTCACCGGCATTCATTCTGTTTTCATTATAATAGGACATGGTCAACAAATAAGTTAATAAGCTACATCGTCATAGGGCAGGCATCTAAGGCTCATTCGTTTATGTATTCATGATAGAAATCTAAAAAGTCACTAATCAAGTAGAATTACTGTCTAAAAAATAACAAACTTAAGGAAAAGGGACATCTCTCAAACTAGGAGATTATTTAGATGTGTATTTAAAATAAGCTTGTTTGTTGTGCACAAAATTATTGTAATGCCCCCGATTTAATTAAGCCAGCACTGTAATTAAATAATTAATCTTAAGTTGTTGAAAAGAGTTAAATTTAGAAGAAAAAATAATTATTTAATAATGTAAAGTGACTTAAGAAGAGAAATAAAGAATATTTAATTAAGTCACTTTAAGGGAGAAATAAGGAGTTAAAATAAAGTTAAAAATGGTTTTCAAGAAATCTTGGAGCGGTTACGGAAAACTGAATAAAAGATCTAGAGAAGCTCATTTTTGGGGGGCTTGGCTATTTTTGGTTTGGAAGAAATTTGGTTTCTCAGAACTCGAGGACAAAAACCCTCAGTTCATGAATTGGACAAAAAGTTAAAAACCCAACTCGTGGACTAGCAAAATCACTCAGATTTTGCAGTTGAATTTAGTGTTTGAAGTTTGTGAGATTGTAAGGTATCTTTCAGAGACAATTTTTAGAGATTGGGTGAGAATTCAAAAAAATGAAGTTTGCAGAGGTTTCGAGGTTGAAGATTGTGGTGCTGAGGAAATATTATATAATTTTGGTTTCATAAACAAAACAATTCCAACCATGGGTATATATGAGAATCGCTTCTTGAAGTTTGTCAAAGCTAAGTACAAAAAGATGCCAAATTGTTAAGAGTCTCATTGATTTGAAGAATTTGAGATTAATTTCTTTGTGACTGAAGGTTCTAGTTGGAAATTTAATGACTACGAGTCAGAGAAATATTAAGATATGCGAGTCGATTTAATTGACAAAGCATTTGAATCGTCAAAGGGCGAAAGAAAGGAAACACAAAAATCTTATTGAGTCGTCAAGCCTTTTTGGAGCCAAATAAAGAGTCGTAATTATTAGTAAATTGTGCCAGTATCATTAATATTCAAATTTGTTCATAACCACTGCTGTTCTATATTGTGAGCCGTTTCAGGTCTATGGAATTGGGTATTTGAGCAAAGAGTTTATAAGATGTCACCCCTTTTGATGTCGTAGGCCAGAGTTGAGGAAATTTGTTGTGGGAAATCATAAACTATCTTTAACGGTGTTTGTAGCTTATGACTGTGAGTTGGAGGCAATATTCATTTGAGTATGGTAAGAAGGGCATTTGAAGAACCGTGATTAATGTGGAAGGGTCGTCTCAGTAAGCGATGGAGACATATTAGTTGAGACTATTTGAAATTATCGGGGCTCTGGCGTATTTTGAAAGAGATTGCTGTTAAAACTAATGAAGCCAAGTGAAGTATGGGGAGCTGCTATGAAGATCCTCTGAAGCCGTGTAAAGAAGCTCGCATAAACTCGTCAAGGAGAAGAAATGAAGTTCTTGGAGCCGTTATTAACGATGGGTGTTAATCGCCACTAAAGCATAAGGAGTCAACAATGATTGAATATTCGGGAATTTCTGGTTTAAGTTTCTTGGCAATTATCTTTTTGCTTCTTTGAGCATCAAACTGTTAAAAAATGCTGCTAAAGGGGAAACTCATATGGGACTCAAGTAATCTCGATAGTAATAGAAGAAACGATTATTATACGAAGCTGAACGTCTGGATTATGGACTATAAGCAGTCGTTTGAACTTAAAGCACTGAAGCCAAAAGAAGGAAGATTTAGAAGACATCAAGAATACAAATCCCGAGTTGAAAGTGAGTAAATTGTCAGGAGCTCTGGCGAAACTGATATCCCTGTTGTAACCATCGCTTCTTTCCATTGTACAGGAGAATCATAAAATTGAGGTAAGATAAATTATATTGTGTGGTGCCATGTGAATTATGGAGTCGTGTATGCTCAAATGGCAATTGTAACTGAGAACACACATATTATATGTCATTGAAGATCTCTCTGTTTGAAACGTGGTAGTAGTGGTGCCTATGTCACTCAACCGATTAATTCATGGTGACAATTGCCTTCATACATTGATATATGCATAGAATCTTTTAAAGGAGTGCGGCTTATTTGTTGAGACGCAGCTTTATATCAATATTAAAAGGGACACCTGCCGCATCACACTGACAGGGAACTTATGTGGAGATTGAAGGAGCTTGAGATGATAAGATGAAATCAGTCCCAGTTTGTTCATTGTATTATTATTTATGCTACAGTATTTCAAAAGGTCAGAATATCATTCCAATACTTTTTGTGTATGTTTTGTGCAAAATCCTGAGTTGTGTTTGTTTCAACTGAGCATCTATTAAATGGCTTATATACTTCAAATACTGTGAATCATTAGATATATACATTGTTGTTGATGTAACTTTGTAAGAAAAACTTATTCAGTATTCAATACACAAATCAGTCATGTACACAGTTAAGAAAATCTGTTTGCACACTCATAACAATAGCAAGGTAACTATTTGATGAAATGCTTGGATTGTCCAATTGGTGAATTGGTAAAAATTGAAAAAAACATATGCAAATTAGGGTAGTCCATTACATCAACCACTACACCAAAAGACCGGCCTGGTAGTGAGGGTAGCTACCCAAGGTGTTAAAGGTGGCAACCAGGGAGGATCTTTCACCACCAAAGCCACCACTGGAGAATTTGGGGCCTTACGCAAGCCTATTTGACACGTGGCCGCCAGGACGCACCCAACTGCGCATGGGGACATTACAGCCCACCACGCTCGGCATGCCTCGATCTCGAGACCTCGGCTCTGATACCACTAAGGCCCAACCACTACACCAAAAGACTGGCTTGGTAGTGAGGGTGGCTACCGAGGGTGTTAAGGGTGGCAACTAGGGAGGATCTTTCACCACCGAAGCCACCACCGGAGAATCTGGAGCCTTACGCAAGCCTATTGGACATGTGGCCACTGGGACGCACCCAGCCATGCACGAGGACATTACAATTATTTAATTATTAACTATACATCATTAAAGCCCTATTGGTATTTGATGCAGGAGCATCCGGGCCCACAGGCTATCTTGCATCACCCAAAATATTTTCATTTTAGTTTAGTTGCTTGGCTTTTGGTAGTGTTGTTTTACTTAGTTGCTCAAGAGGATTTTTTTCATAAATAATTTGGGTAATTTGATGATGTCATCTTCTAGAAGAGCCAAATGGGTAGTCATAGGTCAAATTTGGTGGAATTTTGATTAAAAATGTGTAAGTTATGGCCTTGTAGGTTTTCATTTTGCTATTGGACGTTTATAGAGAAGTGCATGTGAATTGAATTTTTGTGGGACTTAAAATTGTTGCTGGTTGTAGGCTTTTGGGCCACAACGAACCTTTTGCAAATGTTCGGAAGTGAACAAAAACTTTGTTTCGATCAAATACTTGGCTAGTTCCATCAAATTTCCGTGCATTGCAGGAAAAGTGATGTCATTCGACCTTGTGGAGGTTTCATGTGCATCTGGATGTTTGTGGGAATTTCGTGGTCATCTGCATTTTTGGGTAATCCTAAGTGAATTGAAGCTAATGATGTAATGAACTAGTTTTTGACGAATAGTTCTACCAATGACATCATCCTGTACGAATTGTGAAAAGCTACCATTCAACTGAGCTTGAAGTAGAATTTATGTTTCAAATTTCTGATTGTGGATTTTCCACTTGTTTTTGTAGTTGCGGACTTTTGCCTTGCAATTGCACCTTGTGGAAACTTTGAAGTCATTTGAACTTTGTGTACTTCTGACTTGCATTTGCACTTTAGTTTCTTGTAACGAACTGGTGGTTGTAATGGCCAGTTCGAATCTGGTTCAAATTTTTGGCTTTTGAGGGATAAGATGGAAGGGATTGCACTCACTTGGATCTTTTGGCGAATTGTTGAAAGGCCGACTATGGAGAACATGAATCTGAATGTACTCTTATGAGAGTGAATTTGCTGCTAGACAATAATTTCATTTTTTTTTGTTTTGTAAACATTTTTTTTTGTGTTGAATAAGATATTTGGCTGCGTGATTGGGCAGTTTGATAGAATTCCTCGATCTCGACTTCATCAATATTTAATATTTAAGAGGTAAAATTAAGACAAAGGGCCTCTTCGCAATATTAATTGATAATTGATATAAGTGAGATTTAATTAAATCCGTTTTAATAAATAATAAACAGAGTTAATTTAATTTATTAAAATGGATTTAATTAAATCTCACTTATATCAATTATCAATTGATATTGTGAAGAGGCCCTTTGTCCTATTTTTACAACCTCTTAAATATTAAATACTGATAGGGTTTTAATGATGTATATTTAATAATTAAATAATTTTGTGCACAACGAACAAAATTATTTTAAATACACATCTAAATAATTTCCTAGTTTGAGAGATGCCCTTTTTCCTTAGATAAATTACTACCATCTCTTTAATTTGCAACAAGATATTAATTTAGATTTAATTTTTATTTTTAAATTTCCATCTCAAAGTTAACCCATAATTTAAATGTGAGTTAATCAAGTGTAATATTTCTTTAGAGTCCCATCCTTTAAAATGGGTGAGGGGTAAATCCATAGTTCCATGAAGTTTCCTAACGAGGGGACACAAGGATGCAGAGCAGTGATTTTTTTAGTGGCTAATATTCGCCAATTGGCTAATAATTAAAATTAGAGTTAAAGGGAATTTGGCTAAGCAAAAGATATACGGTTGTAAAGGTGACTTGAATTGCCACATTTTTTTACAAATTTTTATTTTATTAAAATTTTAAACTCAAATCTTCATCAGAATATTCAATACCTAATCATCATATTTGTCAAAATTTTATGTTATAGTAGAAAATTAAATTAATTCATCAATAATATTATATAATTATTGATTACTTTAGGACCATATCACCAATTTTTAATCATCATCATTGATTTTATTTAAAATCTAATGGTTGGAGTTGTATTCCATGGGTTAAAATGTAATCCATAGAGCTCCAATGCCCATTGAGCCCAAAATTATATTTGGGTTATTGAAGATTTATATTCTAACAGTTGAGGTTAAATTTTGTGGCCCAAAATATACCCATGGAGATCTAATGCCCATGGGGCCTAAATTAAAACCTAAACCATTAGATTATAAATAAAACCCAATGGTGCTAAGAAATAATTTCAGGCCAATTTAAAATATTCAATGTTTGATTTAAAATATTAAGGAATTAAGAAACTTAGACATGAGCACTACACCTTAAACTAGTCAATCCTTTTGCCACCTTAGGTGCTTTCCATATGAATTATTTTTATTAAAAGGAAGGATTCACCATGGTAATTAATGCATTTCTCCATTTTTTATTGATATTCACCAATATTTTCTACAAATTTGTAGTGATTTAAAAAATTTGCCGATAAAATCAATATTTTTTTTCAAAAAAAAAGGAAGGATTCGCCAATAGAAATTAATATTTTTTCCAAAAAAATGAAAGATTCGTCAAGATTTTATATCTTTTTAGGAGGTTCTTAAAGTTTAAGACTGAGAATAGGGAAGACCTTCATGAGTTTTAGGATGGCTTGAAGGATAATATGATGAAGGGGGCAGTGGTGGGGCGGGGGGTTGTAGCGTTGAGATACATATAGTACTTGGAAAAATAGTTATAAAAAGATGTGTAAGAATAGGAGTTACAAATGAATCTTTGGCAAACTAGTAAAAGTTAAAACTTAGAAACCACTAAACTTTAAAGTGAACATTAACAATTTATCATTGAACGATGAAAATGTTGAATTCAAAATTTACATTATATTCAAGATTTCATATTGATAATGACAATGAGTACAATGATGATAACAAATGTTCAAAATAACAAAATGGACTGAAAGTGAGGCCTCTAATCATCCCAAAAATCCTCATCACTAGAATTGTTGGACTCAGACTCCACATGGTCAAGCTCCTCCATACTAATACCAACCAGCCCTCTCTATGTAGCATCCTCATCAATCTGTGCTGGCTCCTCTAGCTCTACATCCTATTGCGTTGTTGGAATCTCCTACAAAAGTGTGTTGCAATCAACGAGATGCAAGACATTATGTAGAGCCACAAGCTTCTTTGCTCTCCTAGAGGTAAGTTTGTTCCTTTTTAAGTGAGTGGATGAAGCTATAAGTAGATCAGTTCCTCTTAGCAACAAAAGAACTAGAAACTTGAGATAGAAAATAAATGGCTAGAGATGTAGCCAAACAATTAGGTCCATGCATAGTCCACTACAAAGTTGGGTCTTCTTGTGCCATAGTTTCCCTATCCATCTTGGCCTCCTCAGAATAACTCCTAAGAGTGGCAAATTTTGTCGACTCAATACGAATGATGGTAGCTTGTTTAGAATCATACATCTTTTGGATGGCCTTCCTGAACCCTTCCTTCACCTCAGCATCCTGTATGGGTGTAACTCTACTAGGCCTTCGCATGTACCACTTGTGGTTCAATGCATAGGTAGCCATGTGCAAGGGAGTTGAGCTTCTCCTATCTTTGATGAATGATTGGTTGAATGTGCTCATTGTAGAATGCTAATGTGGGGTCCTCTCACACGACAACCTTCATTTGGCCTAGCATAGAATCAATGACTTATCACTTGGAAGACTGGAGTAATGACAGAGACAATATATTTTGCATCACCCCAAAAAACGTCATTCTTCACTACATCCTTCACCCTCTTCCCCTGCTTTGTCTTGGACTCGAGCCACTGATTCCATTCTGTTGACATAATAATTAATTGTAATGCTTCTTGCAACTCAAGCATTTTCTCTAGAGAATGAAATAGGATGCATATCCAGTCTTGATAGGTTTCAAGACTTCCTTCTTAGAGAAGGTCCTGAAGAGTGCATGTGAAGTGTGGTGGTTGCAGTTAAACATCTACACATCTCTAGCAACATTGACCACTACTTTGATCCAATCAATCTTTCCCATGTCCTTGAGTGCATTATTCATGGAACGCACACAACAAGGAGTCCAAATATGTTTATAAGCTGCTTCAATTAATTTCCTTGCAACTTTGCACACATGGGACACATTGTCAGTACTTGGACCACATTTTGTGGCCCAACCTCCTCAACAACATCCTTGAGGATCTGAAATTTAAAATTGACATCCTTGCAATGCCTTGGACAATCAACTGCCTTAAGAGAGTATGGGCCCTCTAAACATGTAACCATGATATTGATAAGTGGATGATGCCTAATGCCCGCCCACCCATCTATGACTATATTGCATCCACTTGCCACCCAACATTCCTTCATTTTCTCCATTAACACTTTTTATCTTGGAATAGTTCTTATCCAAGATTGTGGTCCTCAATTTTGTCTCCTCTAGTGGCACATATGAAGGTCCTGCCCTTGCTACCATCACCATCGCCTCCTTATAATAAGGAGATCGAACCACATGGAATGGAATGCCATTGGCAAGGAAGAATTTGCCAATAGCATCATTTGTATTATCCTTCATCTGCACTTTGAATAATTCAGCTAGTGGGTTAGGAGCATCACTTGCCAATTTGCATTTCCCCCTAGCCTTTGCTGCATGGGCTCTTGAATTAGAATAAACTAGCATACATGCAACTTGCCTCTGTAAAGTAGAAGTAGAACCATGTGGTTGGATTTGATGACCCCTCAGGCTATGAGACAAAGGAGCAGATGTAGGTGCAATTGCATTGTCTTCACCATCTCATAGCTTGCATATCTCAACCCTAAATTTTAGGTTTCTTCCCAACTCCTTACATATATCTACACCTTTTCCTCGGATATGAAGGAGGTGGGCATTAACTTTGGTAATGCTACCTTGAAATTCAAGGTTCCAAACGTGGCACTTCTACAACTTTGTGCCCCCAGATGCCCCATGCCTGCTTTGTAATTTTGTTGCAAATTGTTTCAAAGGAGACTTAGGATGAAAGGGACCCTTAGCAAAATTTGCCAGTATTGTGGAGGGGCAATTCATATTTGCATTTGCACTTATCATGGAACTCGTGGTTTGGGTCTCATGGTCACCCCTCTCTGCTTCTACTTTTTTATCAGCTTCAGGTGCATAATTGGATTCAATTTCACTTTGAGTTTGAACCTCAACTACATCCTCACTCATGTTGTGAGAACTCATAGTGACATTGCAATAATCAATATAAAATTTATAAGTTTATAATTTTAAAAATAAAATTCAAATTATGCATGCAGCATAATGCAAAGGATTAAGACACATATTTTCTTTTTGTTTTTCAACTTCAGGTTGCATGAAGTGCAGAAGCAGGGCATACACAAATAAAAATCTTTGTTCTTAATCTTTGTCAACCAAGGATTTCACTTTTGTTTTTCTTATTTTAGGTCGCACGAAGTGCAGAAGCAGAGGATACACAAAAGTTTCATTTTAGTTTGACAAAATAAAAAAATTGAACATATAAACTAATAAAAGTAATTTGTAAAACTTAAATAAAAAATAAAAAATATGACAACTTGCTGTTGTATAATAATAATTATTTTTTTTTGCAAAATTGAAAATTTAAAACTAAACTAATAACTATTCAAATTTCAATGTTGAATCTTGATGACAATATGAACATTGAATATGCACTTGCAGCCATGTCTATAAATATGAATATGGAACTAATTAAAAAAATATTAAAAAAAAAAATCATAGAATCCTACCTTATGCTTGAAAAATCCTTGCAACTTGGGATAGAATCTAGATCTTCTTCTTGTTCCTCCTCAACCCTCTTGTACTTGCAACTTTTCACTCACTCTTTCACTCTCTTTTGCTCCTCCTCAACCTTGTTGTTGATTTGTGTTTGTGAGTAAAAATGAGGATTTAAGCATGTTTTATAGGGTTTGAGGGGCTTAGGTGGGGCCCATTGGCCATTAGGGTTTGGCCTTGTGCATAGGTTTCAAGAAAAAAATTAAGTTTTTAAATTTTAAGTGATTTTTGGCTTGTCGATTGTGAGAGATGTTTGGGCATCCTCGAGTCGGTTAGGAGACTACTGGGAGTCTTCAGATGTCTTGGGGATGTCTTGATGTCCTCGACGGAGGTGGCGATGGGGCAGGGGGACGATTCCCCCAAGTCCCTACGTCTTGGAGATATCCTTGTCCTAGAAACATGGGCTTTTTTGGGGGGGATGTGTCTTTGTGGAACACAGGATACATCCCACCCCTTGGATGAGATATATCCTCACACTTGGATTTAGGGCACACTCCCACACGCCCTAATCTTTAAGGGTTTTCTAAAAAAAGTCTTTTCATCTCGTTTTTGCAGGCTAGAAGATTGAATAGATGATGACTTTGCCATGAGATTCAACCAGCTCTTCTCCAGACCATGAATTTGTCCATGAATATACATTCATGAATATATACACCAAATCTCATTTTATTCATGGCAAGTTTTGTTTTCACATTCATATTTATGCATTTATAGATTGATTTTTTTTCTCCCTTAAATCGGGTGCCCTGAAACAATTAACTAAACAGGAGCATTTTTATTTTTGAATCTGTATATATATTTTAAAAAACGTTGTGTGGTATATATATTTAAAATAAAATAAAATTTAAGAACACAGTGGGGAGGGGTACCTCAGGAATTATGTTTCGGGGCAGCAGAAGACTTGGGTGAGTATTGTTATAATTCTACCTATCACATGTCTATCAAGATGTCACCATTTATGGCATTGTATGGATATGAAGCTCCTACTTTGTTGATTTATTGTTTGGTGATAGTAGAGTGCCGAGAGCTATGGATTTGTTGCAATAGAGCCAAGTCATAATGAAATCCTTGAAGGAAAACCTCCAACATGCTCAAAATTAGTAGAAGTTGTATGTAGACGAGCACCATATAGAACATGCATTTGAAGTGGGAGACATGGTTTTTATTTGAGGTTGCAGCCCTACAAGCAATCCACACTCAAGAAGAGGGGATTGGAGAAGTTGAAGCTACGTTTCTATGGCCCATTCAAGATCTCCAAGAGGATTGCAGGGGTGGCATATGAGTTAGAGCTACTTGAGAGTAGCAAGGTGCACATTGTCTTCCATATTTCACACCTCAAGAAGGTGCTTGGGCATAATGTTGTTCCCTCTTTTGAGTTACCCCCTTTGGATGAGGAAGGGAAGCATGTGTTGGTTTCAGAGGCAGTGATTGATTACAAGGAGCGTACTCTGAGGAAGAGGACCATCAAAGAGTACCTACTTGTGGAGGATACTACTTGGGAGAGTGAACAAATTTTGCAACATCTAGATTTGCAATTGCTTGGGGACAAGCAAGTTGTTTACTCATTGGGATACTTTCACTGTACTACACGAGTAAACGGAAATAAACTTACAAAACATAGAGCATGTATGAGAACACAATGCATAGAATAATCATAATGCATTTATTGATTCAACATATCCAAGTACAATCATCAGTACTATCACAATGGAGCACAAGTACATAACATAATAGTCTCCAGAATCATAACATTGTTTCTTGACTACATGACTCGAATACATAAAGTATGCCGACAGTGGTTGAGGGACCAACCGTCGTGACGCTTCGTAACAACCAATTTAACTAATCGGTACTTAATTACTCAAACCAACATGTGACATCAAGTGTATGAAATATTTGCGATGTGACTATAGTTTTATTTAAATATAATTAACTACGGCCGACTATGATCGACTATGGCCGACGACTGACTATGATTGACTATGGCCAACTATGGCCGACTACACAAGTTTGGGGAGGGTGGATTGTAATGTCCCCTTCTTAGGCCTAGTCAGTTTGGTGACTGCTAGCCTATTTCTTGAGTTCTTGTAGGCTAATTGGTAGTGGTAAGGGGACTCCAAAGATCTTGGAGTGCGCACTGTTAGTTTTTCTTGGCATCTATTTGTAGCATTGAGCTCAATTTGTGTTGTGGATCGTAGTGACACTTTTAGAAGCATTTTTGGTCTTTTGGGGTGTTCTTCAAACTTGTTGGAGAGCACATCTATTTTTAGTAGGTCTCCGAGTTGGTGCCTGTCATTGTCTCATTGTTTTAGTTACTTGGCATGATCATATTTGGTTTCCGTTGCCTTGGTGGTGCTTTCCGCAACTCAGGTGGAGTATTAAAATATATACTTAAGTTTCTAATGTTAAATGTTAAATTATTTACTTAAGTGTTATATTTTATAAAGTTGCTTTATGTCCCCTCAAAAGTGGACACCTAGGGAAAAGTAAAGGGGGACTTGCACATGAAAGTCTTTTTAATAATTTGAAAAAGGCTTTTTGGTGGAAAATGAATTATTTTATATTTTCAAATTTGGTTTTTTTCTATGTTACTTGGGGACGTGTACCTGACAAAATCAAGGGTGTCCCTAGCCAGAAACGTTTTGGAGATGTGGGGACGCCTCAGAAACGTCCCCAAGCCATCCCCAAAATCTGCAAATTTCCGGAAACGTTTCAGGTACTCCTGGCAAAAAATTGGAAACTTCAGGGGACGGCTAGCCGTCCCCGGTGCAAACAGGGGACGCCTAGACGTCCCCTAACCGTACCAGGCATGGCTAGCCATCCCCTATGGCCTAGCAAGTTTTCTAAATGTCTACAATGTCTAAATGCAATTTTTTGGGTATTCTTTCTAGATTTTTGTGAGTTTCAGATTTGAAGGGTTTATATTCATTACTCAAGTCGCCTAGCTTAGGGTTTGATATCATCCAAATCAGATAGCAGCTATCCAACTGAATGATACTCTCATTCCTTTTTGAATACCTGCAACGGCAGCATTAGTCACTGCGGATACAAGAATTATTATTATTTTTCCAGCTATGTTAATTTTATTTTGTAAGCAGCTAATATAGTCAAGGATTAGTATTATTTGCTTCATCATTCCAAGTTGATATTAGAAGACTGTACTTGTATTGCTTCAATTTAGAGTTGAGTTATTTGGACTTTCAAGCAATGATATTATTATAAGCATTTCCAGATTTATCTGTATGTTGTCCAAAGTTGCAGTTGTGTATAAGAAGGATTTTAGTTGATTTATGCTCTCAACATACTACAATTGTGTGACTTATTATTTGGCAGAAATGAATCGGTTCATTGCAAACTTTAGTTCATGGTTATTTTGTCAAACATCTATTCATATACACATGGTGAAATACAACTTGGTGAAAAACACATAATATCCAGTTGGGGATACTTCAGTAGCATTAGAGTTGGTTTTCTTGCCAGCCTATGGGAAGTTCAATAAAAACCAGCAGGTAGCCTCTTATGCAGCCAAAGGGATCACAGTGTTAAGGTTGTATGATGTATATGATGATTGCCTTATCGATGCTATCATATGAATATTTGAAATTTTCTATATTTTTAAAATTTTCCCTATTTTTTAATAGCCGTCCCCTAAAAAATAGCCTCCCTCCCATCCCCGTCCCCAAAACACGTACCCCCGTACCCTGCCATCCCCGTCTTGGAAACTTGGGGTAACATAGGTTTTTTTCCCTCCAAAGCTATAAAAAGAGGTTGAGGTCTCATTTGCTCATATGCTAAAGATTGCACATATTGTTATGTTGCCGGATTGAACCTGCGTGTTCTTCTTTGAATCCTTTGAGGACGAAAAACTCTCATTGGATTCTCGTTTCAGATTTGGAAGACAATCCCTAGCTAGATTTAAGTGGTTCTACTCAAGAATCACCATTGTTGTTCACAAAGTTTCTAGTTTTTTGGGTTTCCAGCCATGAAGGTTTTTGTTGTGTTCTAAGTTGCAGATTTTAGGGAATGTTTAGCATTTTATTTTAGAGATTTTTGGGTGTGTCATGGTGAGCCCAAATGGGGTTTTTGTTGGCTGTACAACTCTCTTGGAGTAGGGCGTACAATTCATATTTGCTGGCGAACTTTGTTTATAGCCTTGAAATTGAGTGAGACTAATATATGGTGGTTTTTTAATGACAAGGCGACCCTATTAAGATGATTTTATTTGCTGTTTGAGCCTGCATTTCATACCAGCTGGGCCGTACCATCATTGCAAAGTACTTGGAGCTAGCCGTGTGAATATAGGAACTCAAGCGTTGCATTTTGTAGGCTCATTTATTGCTCATTTGAGGTGCCTTGATCATTGGAAACACTTCCTATCAGTTTGGGGTTGCAGTTTGAAGTTTGGAGGCTATTCAAGGGCTGTACAGTTTGCTGGGTAGATTGTATTTACTGGTTCAGAAGTATGACAGACGTGGTCTTGTTTAAAAGTCACTTCCATGATTGAATATCCTTTCTTCTAGGTGATTTGGAGTGAGTTTTGGAGCTGGGTGGTGAATGGTTTTCTGTCTGGGTTTGTTTGAAGCGTTGGGTTGGTGAATGTGCCTCCTTTCTGAATTTTCTAGAACTATACCAGTGCTGATCTCAGTTTGATATACAGCAGCAAACATGCCAATCAGATCTGCAACATCCTCTATTATCTCCTATTCAAGGTGTTGTCTTGTGTGAAGAGCACATAGGAAATACTGAGGGGGGGGGGGGTTGAATCAGTATTTCAAAACTTTAAAACTTAAAACTAGATGAACCATATAAATCAGAAATCAGAACATTAACAGCAACATCAAACACCATGAACACGATGAACACCAGGATTATGTGGAAAACCCTTTCGGGTAAAATACCATGACAAAATATTGCTTTTATTATCTTCAAAGGGCACCAACCCTGTTTACATAGGTAAGCACCAACCCACCGAGAGCACCAACTCTCCTTCAAAGCACCAACTTCGAAAGGCTGAAGCACCAACTTTAGCGTGAGCACCAACTCACAAAGCAACTGAAGCACCAACTCCAGTAATGCTGAAGCACCAACTTTAGACAAAGAATTCTTGAAACTGAATTCAAAACTTCTCCACCCTACACTTAAACACAAATTGATCATTGCTTCAATTTGATCATTAACTCAATTTTCTCCGTACATAAACCACTCTTTAATAGCTCAATCCCAGCACAATATCAGATCGTCAATCTGCACCTGATCACATTAACTTATCTTTGCATCGACCTCGAGCCACTTGAGCAAAAACATTTTTTTTCTTTTTCTTTTGAGAATATCGCCTCACAACATTATACGCCTTCACCCCTGAAGCTTTGATACACTAAAAGAGAACCCAACTTCAATCACAATTTTGCCAATACTGCTCTACACAAAAAAAAGTCTCACATGATATATGCCGTCGCCAAAGATCTTCAATATTATGTGAATCGACATGCAGCAAAGATGTTACCACCAGTCAGCATATGTTAAGCAACCCGATACCTTTAAGCTGTCCCATAAACAATTACTCACCCATGATTTCACCATTTGCAATTAAAAAGCGACAAATATTATAGCCCGACATCAATTGAAGATTTAAGGCACTAGAGAAATAATTAAATGCCCACAACTTCATATTAAGAGGAATATGCCTTTCTGAATGGGAATCACGACCTTTTTAAACTCTTCATAATACACCAGCTCTATCTCTGCAAAAGATGACAAAAAATAAATCAAATGGCATTAATATAGAGCCGTCCCATATAGGTCAACTGAAAAGGTCCAGAACTATTTGGCCAGGTTGATAACATATGTCCAACATAATGCATTCTTCATAAACGTTTCACAAAAGATGACAGCAATAAAAATTCACAACTTCATATATGGAGCAGGGGATGAAAACTTTATAAAAAATGCCAATCACCTCGATACCCTCATTCAAATATTCACCATTTCTTGAACATAAAATCGGCTCAACAATTTAAATGAATATCACCTTCAAAAAGGTCGAGTAACACTAATTTCCTTCATAGCACACAACTTCTCATTAAAAGCTCGACTCTATTTCTGTATTCGTCACACCTAGTAGAAGTCGCCTCAATAAACATTTGCTGAAGGCTTAAACACGGTCGCTCAAAAATAAACATTGACCTCCACAAAAAGACAACAAATAATAATGCTGCATATAAGGTTTGAAACCAACGCACTAAATTGAAGCCATCTCCAATATCTTCACGCCTCCTATAGAATATCATGATGTTAGAAATATTTACTATAAGTGTAACTGAAGAACTACCTCCAAATAAAGATTCGTAGAGGTAAATAAAACAAGCCATCCACCATATTAAACCTTTTTCAGCATTTGAAGAATTATAAAGTTGTTGCATAAGTATAAGCCACCACAAGTAATTAAATCTGCTGAAGGCGTCGATACAAAAATGAATCTGTCCCATAACAATTTAAAACATAGGCGTTACACTATGAGAATTTTCTAAGTCATCGACCTCTTGAAAAATTTGACTTTTCAACATGCTGACACTTGTCATGGAAATCTGACAAGACTTGCTGATAAGGAGACAAGCAAGCAGCTGATGCAGACACCCATCCAGCTCAAGCAAGTAGTTAGGTAGCTCAAGCACACAACCAGGTAGCTCAACACTCAGGCAAGTAGCTCAAGCAGCTCAACCTTGACATCAATGACAAAATATTCTAACAATCTCCCCCTTTGTCATTGAGGGCAACACCATCTGAAACCGAAACCAATCATGCAACCAAATACTGATAAGCAGCTCAACCTTGACATCAATGACAAAATATTCTAACAATCTCCCCCTTTGTCATTGAGGGCAACACCATCTAAAACCGAAACCAATCATGCAACCAAATACTGATTTGAAACAACGCTGCTGCCCCTAGCTCATTACTCCCCCTTTGACAACAATGACAAACTGAAACCAATGTCATGGCATAAAGAACAGATTTGCTGATCTCATGACATTAAAATCTAAAAACCATCTTAAAAGATAATGAAAATCTGATGAATAATCAACAGCTTTACAAGCTAAGAGGTACCCAAATCTCACTCCAAAACTCAATTCTAGAAAGCCAAAAACACAAAAAGAATGACCTGTAATTGAACCATCCCCGCATAAATGTAAACGGGCTGATTACGCTTAAATTGGGGCACTCGAGTGCTGGATTGTAAAGGTTCGAAGCTATTTCAAATGTTTTGCAACACTTCTTCGTTATTTAAAGAGAAGTCCCTCTCTGCTGGGAGCAATGCATAAGGAAGGGAAATGTAAACTAAAGTTCCTATCCTTTTATGCTTCAGCGGCAGGACACAAGGGTGCACAAACACAATGCGCCGTAGCTAAGCTTTTTCTCTGGTTTCTGCAGATCTCAACTACGACTAATCTAGCTTTTATCTATCCAATACCTTCAAGGTAAACAGAGCATGAGGGTAAAGGAGTGGGAATGGGTTGGTTGGATCACCTGAATTTTCCGTCTCCTGAGAATATGACCGAGGCTCTGAACTCTCGGGTATACACCGGGATAAGGTTGGTACAAGCAAACACCCCACGGTAAACTAGGGATTTGAGACTCAAGCAAGGAGGAGGGACTCCTCATCCCAGGCATGGGCTAGAAACAGTTTACGAAAACAACAAATTCACGGCGCTCCTTGGGCCAACGAGCTTGCTAAGGAGGAGGGACTCCTATCCGAAGTATAGCTTGGAAGTCAATACATTAAACAACAACGAATGATAACTGTTAATAACAAATGTCCAAGGAGGAGGGACTCCTATCCGAGGAGGGAAATGAAACAACGAGCTATTAGATACAAGACGTGGACACAACTCAAAAAGATTGACCAAAATGCAAGCGCCTTCTGATATTCTCCTTCAAAGCTTCATCAACGAATTACAAAAGTTGGGAAAGCAAAGGCACGAAATCATGCACAATTACGATCGACCAACGAACTCTCATCCAAGAGTGAACAAATATCCGCTTTCAAAGCTGTTGGCAACAATGGCGCAGCAATTTTGCATAGCAAGTAAAAGTTAAACAAAAAATGAGCCCAAGGTTCTTATTTATAGAACTCAAAGGAGTAGGCAACCCCAAAATCTCCTTGAGTTAACAATGAGTTCTTGCCAATCAATTAGCAAGATTTATTCCTAAAAAGGGGGAACAAGCAGTTAACTGGAAAACTACTTCAGTTAACTGAAAGTAAACAAAGAGTCAATTGGAAACTACTTCAGTTGACTGAAAGCAAACTAAAGGTGAATTTTAATGTAAAGTATACCTCCAAAACAAACATCCACGTTTAGTGGAGATCTGAGATCCACAAATTATGGAAGTCAATTAGACATCCTTAATC
>VDFB02150098.1:0-21122 GCA_007258455.2 Sequoia sempervirens | reverse complement strand
AATCCATAAAGTGAGGGTCTCTAAGCCACATGGATTCAAACTTGAAGGGAAACCTTTTCTTACTCCCAACCCTCTCCACCACAAAAGAGAGAGGGAAATGATTTGACCCACAACGCATGATAGAGGAAAGAGAACAAGAAAAGTAAAAAAACTAGGACATAGAAGTCAGCGCCCTATCTAGCCTAACTTGAATATTATCTACTCCAACATGTCTATTCAACCATTTAAAATTAGCTCTAGAAAGATTAACATCTAGCAGGGAATTATCATCAATAAACATTCTAAGATCAAACCTACTCTCAGGGTTTTTCCAAGAGCCACCCACTTTCTCATCATCATATAGAGGAGTGTTGAAATCTCCCATAACCAAATAGGGAAGATATAGAAAGTTCATCCTAAGGATAATTAGATCATACCAGATCTTCTTCCTATTTCTCTTCAAATTAGGAGTGTACAAATTAGAAATAACCGAAGAATAATAATTCCTAAGGCAAGTAAACTTAGTCTCAACATGATTGAAACCATCAGCGACTAGGGTACCTCTCAACAACTTACAATTCCAGAAGGTGGCCACACCACTTGAAGCTCCATCAGAACTCACCTCGTTAAAACCACAATCTTTGAAAAATAAACTCTTCAAAGCTTCCAACTTGTCTATCTGCATCTTTGTTTCTTGGATCAACAAAATGTCCAATTCATGATCACATACAAGATTCTTCAAGAGGTCCTTCTTATGCAGGTTATTCACTGCCCTGATATTCCATGAAATGACTTTCATTTTCTAGAAGAAGGGGTGATCTTTGAGCACAAATCAAAAAGGTTCTTCTAGACCCCTTCCACAATATCTCGCTTACACTCTATTTCTCTACTCTTCTGCAAGGAAGGTCTACTCTGACCCTTTGATTCAGACCCACAATCCACTTTCTGCCTTCTCATGGTGACACCTTTGTGAGGCTGAGGGGGAGGGGAAGTGGAGGATTTCTTCATTTGGCCACGCATTTGGGTAAAGCCCTCCTCACCTTTACATATAGAATCCCCCACAACCATAGCGTTGTTACCCATCATTGGTTCCACACCCGAAAAGAGTGACTGAGGAACATCCTTCGAATCCACCACTGGCCTTTTTGGAGAGCACACAGTCTCAAAAAACATGGTCCACATCCTGATTTAAGGAATGATCATCAACAAATTCCTTAGGACAAACCGGTTCCTTAACAACCTCGACAGGAGGATCTTCTTGCACTTCAACATTTACCTCACCCTCCAACCCATTTTCTGTTGCTAATTCACCTTGAACCTCCTTGGGTTCCTTAATCTTCCAAACCTTAGTTTGTTTGATAGCCTTAGATTGGGCACTAGGAAAAGGAAAATCTTTGGCCCAATGTCTCATCTTTTTACACTTGAAACAAGCAAACAGAAGGTTCTCAAATACTATATCCTACTTCCAAGACCCCACCTTAGATTTCAAGAAGAAATATTCAGGCAACACAACATTCCGGTCAATCATGGCATATAATCTAGCTATAGCTAACCTCCTTCTTGATCTAGTGGACTCATCAATTGAGACAAGCCAACCAAAGGAATTGGCAAATGCCTTGAAAACCTCTTAATCCCAGTATTCCAATGGAAAATTTAGAAGTTTAACCCATACAGGCACAAAATTAGAGAGGCATTTTCACAAATCCATTTTTGGTTCCCATGGACATAAGACCATAGAGAGCCTTCCAAAATACCACTTGGTACTTTCACAAAAACATTCTTTAGGTCTTCTTCACACTAGAATGCAAAGGAAAAGAATCCTTTAGCCATCGCTGTGACCTCCACTTGACCTTTTAGCGCCCATTTCTTGTGAACCCAAGAGAAAACCTCCTCAATGCTAGGTCTAGGACCTAAAACTTTTCCAACTAGAGAAAAATTCATAATAGCAATATTCTTCTCAACAATGGAGTCTAAGACAGAAAAGGAGAAGACACCGACTCAGCTGCACTGCCCTTGTCCTTAAGCTTTGAGGAAAAAAGGTCAGACAACTTCTGACCCAACACAAAAGAATTCACAGTCATCTGATTAGCATCCACTTGGGCACCCCCAACCTGGGGAACAACCAAAGATTCCCCAGATGGGACCCGCCCATCAGAACTAGCCCCCATGTTATCTCCATGATGCAAATGGATCAATTCCTTAGAGGGACAACCGTCACAAGACACCTTGACTATCTCACTCACACTTTTCTCCTCAAAATGCACAACTTTGACCAAACCCTCATCAAAAGACCCATCCTTCCCTGAATCGCTTCCGAGGATCACTTCAACACTGCACAATCCCTCCTCCCTAGAAGAGACATAAAAGCCCTATTCCATATCCTGCCCGAACAAACATGCATAAAAAATTCTAGGGCCTGATTCCAAATTCAAATTGCTCAAGCCTACAAACGAACTAGTCTTCTCACCAATGGACACCCCAACGGTCGCCTCCATGTCATGTTATAAAAAGTGTTATAACTCTAAATTAGTTAAAACAACCATCAAATTATAATATTCCTCTTATGAATCCTTGAGCTTCCTAGAGATATGGTAAAAATAAGTCTCATAGGTTTGTACTACACATTTCTAGCTCTAAGAACTTAATATTGTGTTCCTTTTAGTTGAATTATTATATTTCCACTTGTTTTCATTCAAAATTATCTCAATAATCTACAAAAGGAATCTTTTTCTCTCATTTAAAATCCATCAAAATTATTTAGACATTCACTCTATTGGATTAGCTTACTATTGTCTCACAATTTATAAATTTGGAGCATTAAAACATTGTTACACTACTTGAGCATCATTCTAGAGCTCTAGAGCCCACTTTTGTTACATTTTAGAGCCATGTTATAGTTTTCTCATTGTCACATCTCTCTATTTCTTCGTCTCGTTATCATTCTTCATCTAGCTTCCCAATTTCCTTTTCATTTCACCTAGTTTATTCTAAAAATAAATCATTCCCCCTTTCATCTCACCTTTCAACTATGTTTCTTTCTACTTGTATTATTTTTTCAATTGATTGTTTAATTCAATCTCTAATTTTCATCATATTCTCCTTATTTCTTTTTGCTTCTTAATAAGAAAATTAGGATTGTATTTTAGTTTTTTCCATTTAAATATTTATCATAGATTAAATTTAATTTAAGTTTTACAATTATCATACCATATATATTTATTTTTTAATACCAATGAAGGGGCTAACTAATACATATTTCTATTTAACCTAACCATTTTGTATAATTTCTTTGAAAAAATATCTTACAAGTGATTAAACAATTAGTACCTGTGGATAGGAGTGAGAATTATAAGAAACGATCAATAAGATAATATGAATAAACCATATAATTTTTAGATCATTCTAATCACTTTTCATTTGTGCCCTCTAGGACAAGGATTGGGAACCTAGCACTATTTTATTATCATTTAGATAAGTATTGTATAGCCAATGCATTTGTACAAGTGTCATAGCTAACTTTCTAGCTTCCCAATTTCATAGGGATTCTTTTGATATCTTATGAAGTCGAGCTCTACATTTCCATCACTATTTTTATTAGATTAAGGGGTTCAAATTACTATTTCATTCCTTTTCCATGTATTTTATTTTCCTCTTCATTTTGGCAATTTTTTTTACAGTTCCATTCCACTAGTTTCCCTAATTTTATCTACTCTAGGAACTTGACACAACCTAATAAAGAATCTCTATCAATATGTTTTCTAGTTCTAAACGGTCCACAAAATTCTAACATAGAACTAGAACAAGGCTTCTACACCCCCTAATGGTTAATTTTTCTTAGACAAATGAACTAATGGCTCCACATTTTTGTATGACCTTATATTTTTCCCAAATATCACCCAAAAGTTCCTCAACATTTCAATTTTTTTTTAAACTAAAAATCTGAATTCAATTTCATTTGTACCCTTTATTTTCTAATTCTATATGTTCTTGTCTTAGTTTAATTTTAATTTTTTAAATTCCAAATTTAGATTCCTAGATTAATCACTCATCTTTTCACCGGAATAAGTATATGACTTTTTTAGGACATATTTATGTTGATTTATGTACCTTTTAAATTTTCTTTATTTTCTCTAATTCAATCACACTAAGACAAATAAAACCCTATTTTATATTCTTTATGGTGTATATGCACTTACATTTGAGAATTTTTATTGAACATACATTATGTTTGATTATATTTCATGAGTGAAATACATAATAACATCATCTGTAAAATCCTATCATAGCATCAAATTGGCTAGGGATATGAGGATCTCTAAACTCTAGATTGAAGGTGATTCATTAAACATTGTGAATTGCCTTAAGGAAAGGTCTCCTCCATCATGGTCTATTAATAATTTTATTTTGGATGCCATTTATTTATGTGGTGAATTTGATGAAATTTACATCTCTCACGCCTATAGAGAGGCTAATGCAGTGGATGATTGGCTGGATAATTATGGTGTGTCATCGGCTAGATCATAGGGGGAGGATGATGTCCTTCCCATTGATTTAAGGAGACTTATTATTCATGAAATTCATTAATTTTATGCCCACCTCCTTGGTATCGGGTTTGCATGGGTATCATGAAGTTTTTTGCTTGATTATACTTCTCGCACATCTGATGTTCATTAGTAATTGTGGCCTTCTTCAGCTGATTTGTCTAAGAATCTTCTTCATTATTTCCTTATGTACTACCCTTGATAGCCTCACATGCTTTTTGGGTGGTTTTATGTCTATTTCCCTTGGTTTTCTCTAGTTGTGCTTTCTTTTTGCAAACAATTTGATGATGGGAAAAGATAGGTGTCGAACGAAGCCGTTGTCTTGTGAGGAAACTAGAGCCAATGCCAGAGTTTGGGAAATCTTGTAGAGTGGTGGTGTTACTCCTTTCATGGAGAGACTGAATAGTTTTAAATCCATGGTTTCTAAGGAGTTTGTTGATGCTTGGAATGGCTGTGTGGTGAGTATGTTTGGTAGGGATACTACCATTACAAAAGTGTTTAATGCTGAGGTCACATGTTTTTCTATGGAAGGTAGAAAATTCTACAAGGACAAGAACATTTTGCAGTCTGCTAGACAAAATTTCCTCAGTGATAGGGAAAGCGATAAAATGGTTCATTTGTATTGTGGAGGCTATGATAGAACCAAGATTAAACCAATTTGGCGGGAGGTTGCGGTGGCGTTGATGCACTACTTCACTCTTGATGGCAGATTTATGGTGCTCTATGGACATCACTTTGTGTTGCTCAACCACTTCCGCCATGGTAAGTTGGTGTCTTTCCCTTTTTACCTGTTGATGTCTTTGGAAGAGGGTATTGCGAATTACAGTAAAAAACCCTAGGAATCCCTTTTTGCATGAAGGTTTAATGTTGCTTATTGTTGAGTTTATTAAAGATAATTGCATTATTAGAACCCCTTGGTCCCCTGTTTCTAAGAAGGGGAAGGAAAGTGTGAAATGTAGGACTGAAGAAATAGAGGAGTCAAAGGGCTGGTCTGATGGCTATGCCACTGATTTGGAGTACACTCCTTTGATGGGTGTTGTTAATCCCTCAACCTCCAAAGCTGCCTCACATGCTAAACACAAGTTGAAGGTTTTAGAGGGTGTTTTTGAGGGTTCTACTGCTAAGAGGCCTAAGGGATGTGCTAAGGTGGTGGATGATAATATTTAGGAGATGGTAGGGAATATATTTAGGGTGAGAATTTTGGTCTTGGTGGGTCCCTTATTGCTGGTAAGAGGAATTCGGTGGTCAATCTTGAAGACTCTGCTTGGGGGTGGGATTCTAAGGATCAGGGGAAGGCCAAGCTTTTTTTTGAAGATATGTAGGGGGAGAAACCTCTGGTTGGTTCGCACTAGGGTAGGGGTGTGTTTTGGGGGGGGCGATGGATTATTCTCAGGCGTCAGGTCTAGTTAAAGAAGGGGTCAATATCTCATTTAATCTACTCATGTGGCTTGTTCAAGAGATGCAAGACCTCTATAAAAAGCATGATACCATAGCAAGTGTAACATTTCCACTCTTCGTAGTCTTAAGGAGCAGGAGTCTATTTTTGGGCTTACCAGATCCTTGAACGCCAATGTCGGTTGTATGGTGGATGAGCTTGTTGCCCTAAAGAATGATTATGGTCTGAAATTGACTTTGTTGGAAAGGCAGAACATGCAACTTCGTAGGGGCTTGGACATGCTTATTAACATCAACAAAGAGAAGTTGGAGGCTTTGGCTAAGGGTATGGTTTTCCTCAATCAAAAGGTGAAAGAGCTGGTTGGGAAGGGACTGTTTGATGACCAAGAGAACCTGGTTCATGGGGAGGAAGCTGGGATGGACGTGCATTCTATTGATTTGGTTGTTGGGCCAAGTGTGTGTACTAGGAGAAAAATAAAGAAAGGTAAGAAGGACCCTGCCAAATCATGGATATGCATGATAGGCTGGCAACCAAGTATTTGGAGGTGGCTAAAATGCTTAGAGAATTATTCTAATGGTCTTGTGGCATGTCTTTCTATTTTTTGTTTTTCAACTATTTTGGACTACTGATGGTGTGCTGATGGACTGTTAATTAGCTGGTATTTTTTTGCTTTTGGGTGGGCAGTCATTTGTCATATCTTTACTGCCACTATCTTTTTTGTTCAAGGTTTCAGGTACCCTTCAAAACCTATTTATCATTAATCAAAAACATCATTTGTAAAATCCTTATAAATTCTACAAACAAAACAAAAAATACATCTCCCTATGAGTTATTAGTTTCTAAACATTTGAAGAAAATTAATTCTACTTATTAAGGATTATCATTGAACATGAGTAAGGGAGTATTGATTCACACTTGGTGTTGTTTTATTTTACATCTTATCTTTAGTCTTATCAAATATAGATATTGTAGACACCTAAAAAATACTTACGTATTTCTTCCAATTCACCATTGCTCTTTCACATCATTTATTATCAATCTATTCACCATTATTAATTAATTAATTTTAACTATTTAATTAAGCTAACAAAGTATCCTCATTAGATGATAATTGAATAGAAGGAGATGATCTGATGGCGTTGCGTGGAGGTCTGGTTCGTGCTAGGGCACAGCCCTAGCGACTTTAGCGTCACGGTTAATGCGTGCTCCTTGGTGAGCTTCTTTGCCGCTACTTTTGGGGGGATGTTGTTTTGTTGGAAGAAGCGTCGTTGAATTGAGGCGAGGGGTCTTACAGCCATTTCTATATGGGTGGGCATTTTCAGCCAGGAGATTTGTCTTTGGTGGTCCCTCGGTGGGGGAGCTGCGGTGTTAGAGGCTGTGGGTTTCTGCCAGTCTCTCTCTCATTTTTACTAGAGTCTTGGTTTGTTGCATGGAGAATCGAGGTATAGCCTCTTCTCAGCTTTCCTTCAGAGATATGGAGATGGGTGAGCCATCTTCTTTGTTGCATGTCAGTGATAAGGAACAGATTGGTAAACCCCAATCTGGGGAAGGTATTTCCTCTCCAAAAGGGATGTTTCATTTAAGAAAACAAGTGTTTACTTGGAGATCCAGGGCCGGCCAATTTTGGTTATTCAACCTGAGCAAGTTTTAGAGGATGTCGAATACTGGTGCAATCATGCTCTTATTTTCAAATTTCTGGGCCTTCGTCTTTCTTTGCCTATGCTGGAATCCTGGGCACGTCGGGTTTGGAACGCAAAAGGAGATATGGAGATTCTATTAGCAGCTAATAACTATTTTCTAGTTATCTTTTCAAGCATATCAGACAGGAATAGGGCATTTGAGGGAGGCCCTTATTTCTTTAACCAAGTGGGGCTCTTCATCAAGCCTTAGCACATGGGCTTCAACTCTGCTAAGGAGATCCCCTTGCGAGTTCCTGTGTGGGTTCGCTTGCTGAGGCTTCCTTTGGAATTCTGGAGGGAAGATATTCTTCACTCAATCTCTTTGCTTCTTGGAAAACCTGTGGGTTCGGCTACACAAACTCAAGATCGTAAGGTAATTTCTTTTGCCCGTATTTGTGTAGAAGTTGATTTAAATAATCCGTTGCCAGATTCTATGGAGATTTGCATGGGATCATCTTCCTGGATCCAACAGCTAGATTACGAGACCCTTCCATTTAGATGCAGAATTTGCCATGAATTTGGTCATTTACATCGCAGATGTCCCAGGAAAAGTCTTCCCCCTTGGCTTCCCCCAGACCTCCTAGGGAGGACAAGGGGAAGGCTCCTTTGTCTAATGGACCTGTTGATAGCGAGGGATTTATTCAGGTTAAGTCTCGTAACAAAGGCAAAGGTAAGAAGAGAACCTGGATGGACAGACAGAATGATGGCACCTTTAACAAGTTTGATGCTCTTGGTGACTTGGTCCAAAAGGAAGGTACTCCAGTTGAGCTCTCTTCTAGGGCTAAAGGTCAGCATGAGGTTCAAGTTGAAGATGCAAAGAAGGAGGATCAGATTTTATCTTCAAGGGACCAACAGGTTGGACAGTTGGCTATTGATTTGCCTCCTCAAGTTCAGGATATTGGAGACCTTTGGGGGTCACAGGGTACGAAGGGCTCAGTTATGGTGGCTCCTGATCCCCTTACTCCTAAGGGGACCTCAGATTCTGTAAAGGGTAATAAAGCTCCTCCTGTCTTAGGGATACAGCAGAAATCCTTCAAAAAGGGGCCTTTAGATAAACCGTCAAAGAGTGGTAGAAAGACTGATCAAGAGAAGGTGAAGATCATGGGTGATACTTTGGTTGAGTCTGGGTCTGTGAAACCCATTGATTCTCACTTCTCTCACCCCCATAAATGATTGTTTTGTCATGGAATGTAAGGGGGTTGAACAGCATCCCCAGACAAAAGGTTGTTCGCAGATTAATTGAGTCTCAGTCTCCTGATGTGGTCTTTATTCAGGAAACTAAGCTTACAATGGATGGTTTGGCTAATTGTGCTCCACGTATCTGGCCCCAGGGCTCTTGGCAGGGGGTGGGTGCTTTGAACAGTTCAGGGGGGGGTGGCTTGCTTCTGGCACCCAAGGAAAGTTTCCCCCTTATGGTGGATTTCTAGTCGGTCCTCCATTTCTTTGGTTGCCTCTAATTTTGAGACTGGAGAAAGGTGTCTTTTATCCAATATTTATGCTCCTACTGAATTTTCAGGTAAGTCCCATTTATGGGCTCATATCAGATTCATCCGGTCCTTGGACCCGTTTCTCCCAGGAATTATGGCTGGAGATTTTAATGATGTTACTAGTCTGGATGAAAAACGAGGGGGGTTAGCCAGGCTGGACCCGTCTTCAAATCTGCTCAGGGATATGATTGGTTCCTTGAATCTCATTGATGTGAAGCCAACCAATGGTGTCTTTACATGGAATAATCGATGATGTGGTGTTGAGGCTATCTTAGAAAGGCTTAACAAATTTTTGGTTTCCTGCTATTGGATGAACAGGTGGATCACCAGTTCTGAAATTCTTGACTGGAGGGGCTTCTGACCACTGGCCTATTAAGCTCTCTATCACCTCTTATGGAGTCACCAAAAATCCCTCTTTCAAATTTCAGTTGATGTGGTTAAGAGACCTGTCTCTACCAGACCTTATGTTGGATTGGTGGTATGAGGGGATGCCTGCCCATGGGACGGCCATGTTTACTTTTAGTAAGAGGCTTCAACATGTGAAGTACAGGCTTAAGAGATGGAATAAACAGTATTTTGGGAACCTACATGCTTAGAAGATAGCTGCTCAGTCCAAGTTGGATAATATTACTCGTCAGATTCGGGACCAAGGGTTGACCTCTGATCTGAGTAAAGCTGAGTCCTCGGCTCTTAAGGGACTTGAAGAGTGGGAGCTTGGGAGGAGATTTTCTGGAAGCAGAAATCTCGAGTTGATTGGCTTCTGGAGAGGGATAGGAACACTGCTTTCTTTCATAACTCGGTTAAGGCTCGGAGGCAGGGAAATTCTATCTCCTCTCTTGTCTCACTGAAGGAGCTCAGATCTCTTCCTGTGAAGAAATTTCTAGGGAAGCTGTCAATTATTTTTCTAATCTTTTTACGAGGGAGGATCTTACTGCTGGGACCGAGGAGCGGGCCATCTTGGATTGTATTCCCCACCTAGTCTCTGCTGAGATGAATGGGGATCTCTTAAGTCCTATCTTGTTACCTGAATTGGAGAAAGTTGTGTTTACTATGAAAAAAGGTAAGGCCCCGGGCCCAGATGGATTTCCGATTGAGTTTTTTCAAGAATTCTGGGAAATAATAAAGTTTGATCTCCTAGATGTGGTTCAGGAATCACATAGAAACAAACAGATACTGAAGTCTTTGAATTCCACTTTCTTGGCTCTCATACCTAAGAAGGAGGGGGCTAATCGGTTGGGCCAATTTAGGCCTATAGCGTTATGTAATGTTGTCTATAAGATCATCACTAAATTGATTGCTGAGAGACTCAAACCACTCCTTGGTTCTTTGATCTCTGCTGAACAGGGTGGTTTTGTTGAGGGAAGACAAATCTTGGATGGGGTTGTGATAGCAATGGAGGCTATTCACTCTATGGCTGCCTCTAAGGAGAAAGCTATGTTTATTAAACTTGACATGGCTAAAGCTTATGATCGGGTGAGTTGGGAGTTCTTACAGAAAATTCTTTTGGCCTTTGGTTTTGATGAGGAGTGGGTGAATTGGGTTCTTAGCTGTGTGACCTCGTCCTCCTTCTCTGTTCTCATTAATGGGGAACCTTCAGAATTGTTTCATGCTTCTCGGGGACTTCGGCAAGGGGACCCTTTATCTCCCTATTTATTCATTATCATGGCGGAGGGTCTTGGCAGATTTATAAAATCTCAGGTGAGGCAAGGTCTTATCCAAGGTTGGAGCTGGAACAATAATCTTCCTTCCTACTCTCATCTTCAGTTTGTGGATGACACTGGGTTGTTGGGCATGGCTAGAATCAGTGAGGCAGTGAATTTCAGGAGAGCTTTGGATATCTATTTGAAAGCCTCAGGTCAGAGTATTAATGATGATAAGTCTTCCATTTATTTCTTTAATACTCCTCGGCTTATTCAGAGCAGGATTGCTAGGATTCTTAGATTTCAAATCGGTTCCCTTCCTTTGATGTACCTTGGGATTCCTTTGGCCTTGGGATCTCAGCGTAGAGGCTACTGGCAGGGGATTTTGGATAAATTTCGGAGTAAGGTTAGTCATTGGACTTACAGATGGTTATCTTCTGCTGGGAGAGTGGTTCTCCTAAAGACTGTGGTGCAGTCTCTCCCCATTTATAGGTGTTGTGTTCAGGTCCCCCCTTCCAACTTTGTGAGGGATTTTGATGCTTTATCTCGGCAATTCCTTTGGTCTGGCATCCTTCTATCCTCGAAGTGGAGTTTAGTCAAGTGGGACTCTGTGTGCAGGCCGAAGCATGCTGGGGGCCTTGGTCTTAGGTCAATGGCTCTTGTTGTCACGGCTTTGGCTGCCAAGCTGTACTGGCGGTGGTGCAACAATCAGGATCAGGATTGGGCCAAGATTCTTGCCCACAAGTATCTTCCTGGTGCTGATTGCCTTGATGTGCCACGGCTTGCTTTGGTGGGTAAAGGTTCTTGTATTTGGGATACTCTTAAGAAGGGAGCTCAACTTATTAAGGAGGGTCTCTTCTGGATTTGTAACAGAGGCTCTGATGCTCTGTTTTGGCAGGACTCTTGGGATGGCCACCCTCCCATTCTTTCTAGCTTCCCCCAGCTTCAGCCTCTTTGCCATATTTTTACTAATGCTGGATGGTTTAAGGTGGAGCATTTTAAGACTGTCAAGCGTATGGGTCAGGTGGAGGTGACTTGCTGGAAGGACCCTCAGGAGTGGCCCGTGGGTGGCTCTGATGAGGATCGTGTTGTTCTTACTAAAGCTTTGGAGGGTAGGATTTGCAGCTCCCTTAATGTGAGGGATGCTTTGGCTTGGAGTCCTAGCCCAAAAGGTAAATTTACTGTTGCTCAAGGCTATGCTATACTTGACAGGAACTTACATGGTCCAGCTAAGGTGCGCTGGTGGAAGAAGGTTTGGAATAACTTTTCTTGGCCCAAATGTAATTTTTTCTTATGGTTGTTGGCTCAGAAGAAATGCCTCACTTGGGAGAATCTTCGCAAACGAGGTTTTCAAGGACCTTCTGTTTGCTTCCTTTGTTCGAACAATGAGGAATGTACCTCCCACTTGTTTTTTCTTTGCCCTTTTTCTAGAGAGATATGGCACAGATGGTGGGAGGCTTGGCGTCATGGTTGTATTCATGCTACCTCCCTTATTGATTTTTGGGAAAGTTTGGGCAGGCCTCCAGCAAAGACTTCTTTCCTGTAGGTTGCCTAGACAGTTGGGCCGATTTTCATTCTCTGGAACCTTTGGCTGGAGAGGAACCGCAGAATTTTTTGTGACTCCAAATTAGGAAGTTTTCAATTGTGGAAGACGATTCTTAGTAGGCTTCAGGAGACTATTTCTGCAAAGTGTGATATGTCTGAAAGTATTGATCCTAGTGATCATGCTATTGTGAGGAATTTGAACCTGGGTGATAGTAGACAGGGATGCATTCTTGGAAAAAGACCTCGACATGTCAAGCAACGGGTTTGTCGGGATGGGAGGTGGACACCTCCCCGGCTAGGATCTTGAAGATTAATACGGATGGTTCTTCTCGTGGGAACCCTGGACATGCTTGTATTGGGGGTATAGGTAGAGGTAATGATGGTGGTGCAGTTTTTCTCTTCTCTATTTACAAAGGTCAACACTCTAATAATCTGATAGAGGCCCTTGCTATTAAGATTGTTGTTGAGAGAGGATGCTCTTTAGGCTGGAAGAGGATCATCTGTGAGTCTGATTCTCAGATTGTTGTGGATATGCTGAACAACCAGAGTTTGGAGGATGTTAGTTGGCAATTAGCCTCTTTAGTCAGACAAATTCTAAGTCTATGTAGTTCCTTGGACTCTGTCTCCTTTCGTCATATCCCTAGAGAGTGGAACAGAGTGGCTGATTGTTTGGCGAAGTGGGCTTCAGAGAACGTGGATGGTTGGGATATTAGTGGAAGGGATGAGTTACCTTCTGAGTATCGTGGGACCGTTGAGCAGCTGTTATTGGAAGACAGGAATATGTAGTGTTGTTGTTGGCCTTTGGCCTTTGCTCTGTATTTTGGATTTGATTGAATAAATTTTTACCCCTCCTTTTTAAAAAAAAAAAAATTGAAAAAAGAGTTTCAAACACTTATCACAATGCATACTTATTATGCTCAGCAATTAACAATAGTTATCTTCTAAGTCGTCAAATCAAACTGAACACTAACAGCAATTAGAAAGTGATTAATTTTTCAAAGTAATAAGCCAAAGTAATATGTTCCATACATCTTCAAGTGCTACTGTCTCTGCAACTGCAAGAAGACTTTCATGACCTTGCTTTTGGTCCATTACTGTATGGCCTAATGCATCACATTCCATAATAAAGTCCAGATTATCAACAGATGGGACATTATCTATCATTGCTGCCAAGTGCTCACTGTCCTTTATAAGAGCACTCATGTATCTGGTAAGTTCTCCTTTTGTGACCCCAAACTCTTTCAGCCTTCGAACCTAAACCAAAATGCAAACAAAAAAGTTAAGATATTTAATATGAGGCAAAGAAAAAATAGGTTTACCATTAATTAAATTCAAGATACTGATAAACATTAACAACTCTAGGAAATCACCGTTTTGATACAATCTCAAGTAGACCACTAACTTGTTATCTCAAAGCTCAATTATCATTCAAAAACCTGCTAAAGATTTTCAGTACACACCTCCTGAACAGCAACCTTCACAGCATCTTTCCAATTCCTAGGCTCTGCATGCACTGTGAGTGTGCTTACCGTACAACCTTCCCTCCCTGAGTCACTGTGGTCTAATTCAATTGCAGTAAAAGGAGGATTGGAACTCTGTATAACAGAACCATCAGAATAGAGGACATGCATGTGAAAAATTAATATAAAAAAATAAAAAAAACAGCATGTGTATACTAAAAAGCAACAAATCAGCTATCAATTTTATGTTAGGTGTCCAGAAAATCAAACTACATGCATAACAAAAAGATTATACTGTATTAACAAAAGAATTTTAAAGAACGAGATTGTAAGGATGGAAATCATAGCAGACCATAGGTACAAGACACATGTTCATAAGAATTTTCTGAACTGACTGGAACCCACTGATTCTTACAGTAATTAGAAGTTTTGATTCTTACATTAATTAGAAAAATGAAGATAAACTATGCTGTTGCATTACATAAACAAACCCCATAACCATGTTGTACTCATCAAGAAAGTGCATTACCTTATATCTACTGTTGATGCGGAAATGCAATGTTGAAAGGAAAATTCTTTTCATCAACACATCCCTCAAATCACCATATGTTTGCACCTTTGACACGGGGATCTGCAGAAAAAGAAGGTAAAATTAAGAAACAATTAACAACAGAGCATGCCTCATTTTCTTCACTAAGCAATTCTTATGATTGAAATAATAATAAAACAATTCCAGCTGCAGGATATTTATCCTTGGTGGTAGGCTTAGAAGGTTGCAAATTGAATAACGTAATAAAATAGAATTTAAGACATAATGTACTGAAGTATTAATGAAGACTTGAGTTTTTATATTAAAAATGAGGTAAGACTTCATTACGGGTAGGTCCCTTCAAGAAATATGCTTATCTTGAAAGTAACTTCCTATTAGTACTTAATGTCAAGACAGACCTAACATTTTATCATCAAGATTTAGGCAATCATATACTCATACTTCTGCAATATATGAGATGCTTTTCCTGATCAGTTGCTGATCTATGCATATGCATGATTGCTGAAATACCGTTGGATATATCAATCCACGATGCTGTTGAATTTGATCTTTCAGGCCTTGAATAGCTTGGCATTGTTGAATCCAATGTCACAACTGAGATTGCTATATGTTAAATTTAGTATATGTACTGGAGGGATAATGAATCAGATTGAGTAAACATAGGTTATAAAGAGATGGGATAGGCAAAAGAACACTCTAAATGCATGCAGATTAATCCATTTGTAGAGAAATAATCACCAACAAGGTATTGGTGCCAGTCATATATTTGATTTCTACACAGTTGGAACAACTACCCATAGAATCTCAGGGTCCATTTTGCAGGGATGAGACAGTAACTACGGTGCAGGATCCAGAAACAGTATATGAAAAGAAAAAAGAGCATGAAAAAATGTAACAAAAAGCTGAAGCTCAAAAAAGAACTGAAATACTCCTGGTCCCAAAACTATTGAGATTCAATGAAAATAATGCAGCAGAGACATTTACTTGTTATTTCAATAGGGGAAAATTAAACTTCTAAAAGTAAATGACTTTTAAGTAAATGACTTGTTTATAAATGCATTGGAAATTTCTGCCACAAAGTCGTTTCACCAAATAATGGATTATAGTAAAAAAGTTGAGTAACACTAAAAACAGAATTTCATTAAGGAGTCCAAACATGTCACACAAAACAACAAATCATCAATGAATTTTAGTCACAAAAACAAGGATCCTAAGAATATATTAAAGTCTATAACCAAAGAATCTTGGACCTCATGCAAATGTTACCCCAATCAATTCAAGAAATAATATTTGATAACAGAAGGGAGGAAAGGATTTAGACAAAGCTGACGAATTGCCCCAGCATCAGGATACAAAGGAACTTCAAAATATACGTTGGAGAGAGAATAATAACTATGTCCACAGGAGTCGAGGGCGGGGGACAAAGGGCCTCAAGGGAGGCCGGAGACCCAGCGAGAGGGCGGGGGGCAGGTGTATACTTGTAATAACCCTTCTCAAACCTGATCTTTCCAGTGACCGTTGGCCCGTTCCTTGGGAACCCGAAGGCTAGACGGAAGATAAATTAGGGTTTCCTAAATTTGAGGAGGTCTTTGCTCAGAGATGATGGATTCAATGGCGGATTCTTTCTGGGTTTTCAGAGAGCTTCGCAGGGGTATGTTCATCTCGGCATTCAGAGTACTTTTTGGAATTTACTATTTTTAGTAAATTCTATTTTTGGCAGCTTTCCAAATGAGTTCAGCTCGGTTGACTTCCTGCTTCAGTTTGGTCAGATGTTTGGCGCAGTATTGGCTTCAGGGCACATCCGGAGGGATAAGTTAAGTCATTTAATTAAAAAGTCACGTTTTAAATATTATATTTTAACGTTGACCATGGGCCTAGATTAATGACTTAATGTTGTTTTAAAAAAGGGGGTCTTTGAGGGTGGCGCCCTCATTAAAAGATTATTTTAATATTTCCCAAAGTCAAAGCAATGTTATGAGGGGCGTAATTATCAAAGTTGATATTCATTTAAAATATCATTTCTTAAGACTTGAAGAGAAAGTGCGCCCATCCTTGAGGAGAGTGGATTTTGACCTAAAAGCGGATTTTAGGGTTTGAGAGGTCAACTGGAAAATTATAAAAGGAAGGAGTTGAGCATCATTTCATCATCTTTTATCTACAGGAATGTTATGCTGCCGGATTGGCTTTGGGATTGCTTCGAGGAATGAAGGCCTCCTAGCTTGGGCATTGCTTCTCGCTTGAAAGACAGCGACTAGTGGTGATTTAGTCTAGTTTGTGAGTTACATTTAGTTTATGCATTGTAATCAGCTTATCGCATGGTTAGATCTGATTTGCATATTAGTGGTTTTCAGCATTTTGCATTATTTGTTACAGCAGATTCATGTTTTTATTCATAAATCAAAAAATATCAAAAATCTTGTTCTGGGTATTGTCTCATTGGTTTTCTCTGTTGGAAGAGACTCTTCATGAATATTTGCAGATTTTAGTACGAAGCTTATGATTTTATAATGCAAATCCGTCATTCCTTGAAGGCCGAACTTTCTAGAGTGCATTGGGATTCGTGTCAGTAATTAATAGCCATTTTTAGATGCCATTTCTTATTACTAAGTTAGGTGCCATCATTTTTAGGGTCTATTGCATCAGATTTGAGATCATTTGGGTGAGAAATGAGAGAGATATGAGCATATGAGTGAATTCCTAGGTTGCTGGTTTTTAATTTAAAAGTGCAGATTTGTGGAAAAACAGAATTTGTATTTTGAACATTGGAAGGTTTATTGTTTTGGCTCTTCTAATCATTCTAAGAAGAGATCTTTTGATGTAATGTTAAGCTCTCAAATTCCTATGCTACCAGCAGGCGAATGAACATCATTTTGTAAGCTGACAGTAGTACTGGCAGCGGTTCTTTAATCTTGCTCAATTCTGATTTGTAATTGCTTATCTGATATTCGGAAGTTGTTTTTGTAATATCTAGCATCTCCGTCATATGGTAGCTCCCATTCCGTCTCGGTCTGGAAAGCACATTCTTGACGTCGAGTATTTACAGCATCATTGTTTAGTTTCATTCAAGCATTGTTTTTGTAATCACTCCGTCATATGGTCGCCCCTCACTCCGCATTGGATTGGGTAGCACATACTTGACGTTGAGTTCCCTTTCAGCATTTAGAGTAGAAGACCCTCTGACCATATGCTCGCCATCATCGGCGCCATTCTTGGTTAGAGTTGCTTTCAGCATAAGCAGTTTGAATTTAGATCCTCTGACCAATGCCATCATCGGCGCCATACTGGTTAGAGTTGCTTCAGTACGTTTGGGTTTATCTTCTAACATACTTGGTGCCAGTTGTAATGGGTAAAGTAAGCTTCAAGCTACGACTTTGACATGAAACTTGAAAATATTCCGAGCCAATTTTTTGATTTTTACAATTAACAAATTACGACAGTGCACCCGTTAAGGTTAGATGAGAAAACCAAAACGTATAAGAAACAACTCTAACCAGAATGGCACCGCTGAGGATGAGCATTGGTCAGAGGGTCTTCTACTCTACTTGCAGAAAGGAACTCAACGTCAAGTATGTGCTACCCAATCCAATGCGGAGTGAGGGGCGACCATATGACGGAGTGATTACAAGATCTACTGCTTGAAAGAAAATGCTGAATACAAAATCTACTACTTGAAGGAAATTGCCGAAAACTGGAAACCCTCAACACCCAGAATGTGCTTTCTAGCCCGGAGTGGGATAGTAGCGACCATAGGGCGGAGATCTATCTATTACAACTTCAAATGAAAATTGAACAATACCAATTCAAGCAACAAGCTGGGTAATGACTGCCAGTACTACTGGTCAGTTTACAATATAAGATCATATGCCTGTCAAGATGTTAGAACCGTATATATATGATTCATGCAATACATTACAATCTCTTCTTGACCGAGCTCAATAAGCCATAAGAATCATTACAACTTTTACAAAAGACGATCTGTTTTTCTGCTTCTACAAATCTGTATATTGCTGGTTAAAAACAGCAGCCTTGTGAATAGATATAAATGCTTGTAGCTCCCTCACAACTCACTCAAATGGCCCAAACCAAGATGCAATAGACTAATATGAAGAATGCGCCCAATCTAGAACCTTAACCCCGACCCCAAACTCAAGGAAATCACAATGCACAAATCCCAAGGAATCTAAATGGTACGGCCTTAAGGAAAAAGGCGATTTTCTTTTTAAAATTGATGCAAGCACTATAAAATATGAGAACTGGAGAATATGATGGCTTCCGACAAACAAAAAGAATGAGCTAATACCCAGAAAGACTATTTTTGTATTTTCCAATATATGAATGAAACATGCAATCTGCTGTGTATAAAAATGCAATAAGCTGAAACACTAAAATACTCAAACAGATTTCCCAATGCAAAACTGAACACAAATGAAATAGCTAAGATGCACTCACAAGTAGATTACTAATCATCACTAGTCGTTGTCTTTCAAACGAGAAGAGATGCCCAAACTAGGAGGTCTTCATCCCTCGAACAATCCAGAATCAATCCGGCAGCATAACAGTGTAATTTCCAAGATGACCCAAATGATGCACAAGACTCCCTTTTTATAATTTCTGCTTGACTTCACGAAACCCTAGAAACAGCTTTTAGGTCAAAACTTTCATCTTCTCAAGAAGGCGTACCTTCTCCTCAAAGCATTAATAAATGATATTTTAATTAAAAGTCCATCTTGAAAAGTGCGCCCCACATCATCTTGCTTGACTTAGGCAATAATTAAAATAATCATTTAATGAGGGCGCCACCCTCAATGGCCCCTTTTTAAAACATCTTTAAGTCATTACTTCTAAGCCCAAGGTCAACATTAAAATATAATATTTAAATGTGCCTTTAATGAAATAACTTAACTTATCCCTCCGGAGGTGCACTGAAGCCAAAACTGATCCAAACATCTGACCATTGAAACAGGAAGTCAACCGAGCTGAACATCATCTGCCAAACTGCCAAAAATAGAATTTACTAAAAATAGTAAATTCCAAAAAGTACCCAGAATGCCGGAATGATCATACCACTGCGAAGCCCTCTGAAAACCCAGAAGGAATCCGCCATTAAAACTGACATCTCCGAACAATGACCTCCTCAAAATTAGGAAACCCTAATTTTAACTTCCGACTAGCCTCCGGGTTCCCAACGAAAGGCCAACGGTCACTGAAACTGTCAAGCTTAGAAAGGGGACATTACAGTCCGCCCTCCCCAAGATTGCTTGTCCTCAAGCAATTGCAAACTAGGGTGCTGCATTATCTCATCACTTTCCCACGTTGCATCCTCCATCGGCAGGTTCTTCCATTTTACCAAACATTCTCTGATAGTTCTATTCCTCAAGGAACGTTCTCTGAAGTCAAGTATCGACTCGGGAACCAGAACCAACTGTCCTTCCTCGTCCAATGGTGGCAACTGTGAAGAAGCGACCACATTGTGTCCAAGAGCCTTCTTGAGGCGAGACACGTGGAAGACGTTATGCACTCTGCTATCTGAAGGTAGCTCCAACTCATAAGCAACAGCCCCAACCTTTCTGATGACCCTAAACGGCCCATAGAAGCGAGGTTTGAGCTTCTCAGCTCCACTCTTCTTGAGAGTTGACTGTCTGTAAGGTTGTAAACGGAGATAGACCATATCCCCAACCTCAAAAGAACGCTCAATACGCTTCTGATCAGCATACAACTTCTGCTGATTTTGTGCAATCTGCAAATTCTCCTTCAAGGACCTCATTATGTCCTGACTATGCTGCAACAAATCCTTGGCTAAAGGAGCTTTGCTGTCACCAAACACCAAATCTGCAAAGCTGGGTGCTTCATACCCATAAAGTGCCACGAAAGGAGACATTTTGATTGACATATGGAAGGTAGAGTTGTAACAGTACTCGCCTATATGCAGCCACTTAACCCAAGCTTTCTGCTGTTCTGACACATAGTTTCTCAAGTAGCCTTCTAGCCACTTGTTCACCACTGCTGTTTGCCCGTCAGTTTGGGGGTGATAACTCGTGCTTGGGGTGAGCACAGTACCACTCATTCTAAAAATTTCCTGCCAAAAAGTACTTAGGAACTTACTGTCCCTATCACTTACAATATTCTTAGGCAAACCATGAAGTCTAAACACTTCTCGAAAAAACAAATCTGCAACTTGGGCTGCAGAAAAAGGGCTGGTAATGGCAAAGAAATGAGCAAACTTGGTGAGTCTGTCAACTACCACATAAATGCAATCCTTCCCTTGGGCCTTGGGCAACCCAGTGATGAAATCCATTGAAATGCTTTCCCATTTTTGATTGGGGATTGGAAGTGGTTGCAGCAAACCGGCTGGTAAGGTGTGCTCATTTTTATTTGCTTGGCAAACAGGACATTCCTGAATGTAACGTTGAACCTCCTTCTTCAAACCTTTCCAAGAAACCCTTTCTCGGATCTGCCTATAGGTCTTGAAAAACCCTTGGTGACCAGCAACTGGAATGTCATGAAAATTCAAGAGAATCTTCTTCTTGAGCTTAGAATCGGCTACCAGAAAGATTCTACCCTTATACCGAATCAAACCCTCAACCACTTGGTACTTTTCATCATGGAAAGTACCTTCCAGAATGCTGGTTGCAAACTGATTTTTTGCATAATCAGCCAGCAACATGTCTCTCCAGTCTGCAGTAAGCCCACACAATGAGCTAAGGTGAGGCCTTCTGGATAGAGCATCGGCCACTACATTATTTTTTCCCTTTGACGCATCTAATGTCGTCGTGAAGCTTCTGGTGCTTACTACACCAAAAGACCGCCTCTAGTAAGGGCGGCTACCTAGGGTGTTAAGGGCAACA
>VDFB02150097.1:0-15851 GCA_007258455.2 Sequoia sempervirens | reverse complement strand
AGGTAATTTGCAAATTAAAACAAAGTTTTAATTGTGCAAAAAGGGGATATGGAATGTTCCATGGGAATATTCCCTTTGCTTAGAGGAAAGTTAGATTAATTGCTAATTAAACAAGATTTAATTCATGTAATTAGGGGATTAGAAGAATTAAAGTGCTTATTCATTAAATTAAATGATTTAATGAATGGGGGAGAGATGAAATGATATTTAATTAAATAACTTAGGTTATTTATTTAAATAAGATGAAATAAGGAATTAAATCAAACATTTTGATGTATATTAGATGAAATTTTAGCATGAAAGGGATGAATTAACCCGATTAAATTAATTAGGACAATAGATGAACAATTATGCAATTAATTAAATTAGATAGGTTAATTTAATTAATGAAGTGAAAAGAGGATGGATTAAAGAGGAAATGATGTTACTAAATCTATTTCGAATGTATGATAATGATTAGGACATTTTTTAGTATCTACACCTTCATCTTTCGATGGTAAAATTCGTCCAACTCTACTCCCTTCATCCTTAGCAGAATACCACCACTCGATTCTTTGTCAATAGATTCCATCGTCGTGCTTAGCTTTTTCAATATTTTATCACTCAAAACTTTTTCTTTGCAAATTGTAACAATTTTTTTGAAAACTCCACCTTTTAACCTTAATTGTTCATGATGAACTACCCACCAAAAACTTACATCAATGATGCCATCAATTGTACTTTTCTTTTCAATTAGTTAGATTAAGCTTCATCATATATCACCAACCAGATCAAATTTAGTCATGTCAAAAACACATCAATATTACTTTGGAGAAGGGGAACTGATAGGATATGCATAGCAATACTCCCCCTAAGCCAATGTGGTTGGCTCAGTTTTTGGATGATCTAGTACTGAGATCTAGTACCACAAAAGATTTTTCCACTCTCATTTCCTTTTTCTTCCACACCATGATGGACTTCTTCTTAGATTCACCTAATTCTACAACCTTCTTTTTGTTTTCAGACTTTTCCAAAGCAACATATCTACATTTGTTAGCATAATGTCCGGGTTGACTGCACTTGCAGCATCTTTGTCCTAACTGAGCTAAGTGAACCCTAGGTCTACACTGATTAGATTTGTGACCATAACCATGGCATAAATAGCAATTACCATGAAAGATATTATTCATTCCAATCCTTCTTGCTGGATTAGATAATTCACTTATGCAATGAATTTCTTTGTGACCAAACTTGTGACAGTTAAAGCATTGAGTACTTAGTTCCTTCTTGCTTCTACACTCTACAACCTTATGTCAAAAATTCTTGCATAGAAAACAATAGCCATTAAATGATAAGTACCTTTTAGCATTTGGTTTCCTGACCAATGGTCTTTTAGGTGTTCCGGAGTTTCAAACCTTGCTTGTTACATGAGATCTTGCTTCATCTTCACCTACTTTGTCTTCACCCTTAGTATTCTGATTTGAGTTTTCACTAGAGAAGCCAAGTCCTTGCTTATCCTTGTGACATTTTTGTAGGGACAAGATTTGATCTAGAATTATGCTACTTTCACATACTCTTTCTTCTATTTTATCCTTCTTAACTCTTAATCTCACTTCTCATTTTCTTTTGATTTATGTTTGATGGTATCCTTAATATTTTCTTCAGTCTTCTTCCATTCTTCCATTTTCTATTTGATAGTATCTTTGATATTTTCTTCAGTCTTCTTTTATTCATCCAATTGTTTCTTTAAATCCACAATGATTTCCTTTGAATCCTTTAATTCCTGGCTGACCTCTCTATGCCTTGCTTTGAATTTCTAGATTTTCTCCCTTAGATTTGAGCTACAAGTATTTGCCTCCTTGAGGTTTTCTTTCAATTCCTCATTTCCAAATTTCGTGCTTTCCATATCATTTAACATTATCTTTAGTTCTTCCTCAAAGTGATAAGATCCTACCATCTATTCAAATTGCCAAGATCTCCTTGAATCAGTTAAGCTCTATCTCCAAGGGACCAAGCTCTGATCCAATTGTTGAACAGTCTGGATAATTGAGAGAGGGGTGAATTAGTTATCATAAAATAATTTCCTTGACTTTAATTAATTTGGAGTAGGGTTATATCAATCAGAAAATAATCAAATATATATGAACATGAAAGAACACAACAACACCATGCACAATAAACACTAGAATTTATGTGGAAACCCAAAAAGGGAAAAACCGCAGAGAATGTTAATTCTCAATTATAGAACATTGGTTAAGGTGACACCGATTAAGGTGATTTTTACAAAGGCTCACTGCCAAAATTCTCATTGCATGTAAGGCTCACTACTCAAATATTACAAAAAAAAAATAGTCTCACTGACAACAAGTGAACTTATAAAGTTGCATCTACATATGCATGAATTCAGTTCCGGTTAAGAGCATAATAATTGTCTATAGCAGATCCAGTCAAGAAACTTCTACACAACTTCATCACACAACCTCTGCAAAATAGATTGTGTCTTCCTTCGCACCCTATTATCTGCTCGCATACATCATACTCCACACTTCTTATTTCATCGAAGGGTATGTGCAAGATCATGGTGGGCCAAAAAGTTGCAATATGATGGGTATGTGTAGCATATGTGGATGACGACTTCTTTTTACCCAAAATTGATGAAACAAAAAGGGTTTTTAAAGGAGATTCTTAGCTTTCCACCAATATGAATTATTCTTTACTTTGAATTTAATAAATAATTATTATTCATTTTCTATTTGAATTTCAACTAATGTCCTGATTAATAGGTTGATTGAAAAACATCTATAGCTTGCAAATGGTATCAAATTCGTTGAATCTGAAACATGCGTCAAATTTTATGGTTCACATACTATAGGATTAAAAAAATGAATTTCATGAAGTTTTGACCAAGTTAAGGTGGTCAGACATACAAGTTTTTATATTTTTTTAAAAGTTGTATAAAAAACCATAATTAATTATTATTTTACATGGAAAAAAATTACCAAAAATATGCATCAATGCCTGACATGAGTCCTCTACTTATATCTAAAAATCTTACAAAATTATTATCATTTTATTGTGGTTAGGTGGTCGACAAACACCTACTCTATTTTTCCTAAAAATTTAAGTACTACTACATTGAATTTCAAATTTTCTCCAAATAGATTTTTTTTTTTTTTTTTAAAATAAACCTAGTAGTTTAGAAACTACATTCAATTTTCTACAGATTCTATTCTTACATATTTTTGAAATAATATAGATAAATTATTCAAATTTTTATGTCAAGTTGCGTAACTCTGATTTTTCTAAATTTTTTTCCACTTAAGGGCCTATTTTTTCCTTGATGATCCTACACATACCCCAAACAAAACTAGCTTTTAATTATACCATTTCATGCCTTCATAATCTTCTAGATTGGCTAAACAAAATTTGAATTTAGATCATTGCAAAACATGTCGACATGAGGAACAACCTTGAAATATTCAATAAGGCCTTGCATGCTAGCATCAGACCCAAAAGATAGGTCACACATAAAGATATTACAATGTTACCAAGGGACCCATAAATAGGTCATATATAAGATAGGTTGATTACATAACATAATTATCAAAATATAGTAATCTTTGAATTACCTAAAAAATATTTTGGAGCTGATGGGAATGCCACAACCAAGACCAAATCTTGATTATCATCAATTTTAGTATCAATTGGAGAAACAAAATTTGTCATACCAAAACTTGTAACATGCTACATGAATGTATAGATAGCAAGGTTACCTGAAGTAAGCTTTGAGCACAACATCCAACATCAAAAGATTAGACTTCATTATTCTGCATTTCAATCGGGTTCTCCACGATGTCCCAAAAAGTACCTTCTATATCCAGATCAAAAGATAACGCCCAATAATCGCACAATATCAAAGATACAATGTGATATATCATTTATACAGTATCCGAGCTTAACCATCTAGATTCTAGTTTTTAATACCAATGACAAAAATGCTAACCATCTCAAATATTCTATATCAAGTCCATTTTGTCAATGAAAATGAAAAATAGGAATTTTTTCTATAGTTAGAAGGTAGAGGCTTAGTAGGATCAGGAGCTCTAATAGGAGGTAAGTAAATTAGTTTATGGTTTAAGAGCTATAACATGATATTATGAAGGGTATCAGGTAAAGGGGTGAATTGTATTTTTCTATCATCAAATGTATATGGGTTTCTTGTCTTTATAGAAGCCACTCAGTTATCAACATGTTGATTTGGTTGAGGGGGAATTAAGTTATTAAAATCCCTTATTTTGTTTCTTGAATGGTTGATAGTTGTTATGAGATGTGGATTCAAATTTTTCAAGACAACTAGAGGGAGTTCTCATTTCATGACTAATAATAGAATTTTGATAATCACAGAGGCAAGTACACAACTATGTGAAGGAGGGAAATTTCAACATCTCAAGCTTAGGTTTGAATTTTTTTTACAAATTGGAAATAAAAAATTATTTGAAGGTCATCATCGAGAATCTTAATGCTTATTTGTGAGTAAAGAATCTTGTATCACACTATGAAATCAATGACCTTTTCATCATCCTTTTTTTGCATGTCATTTAATCAGCTAAGGTCATCTTAGGACCCATATGTATTTGGAAGTGAGTGTAGAAGGCATCAATAAGTTCATTGAATGAATGTATTGAATTATTCGGTAAGGAGAAAAACCATTCCAAAGTAGTATTCTTCGAGGATCTAGGGAAGAGTTTAGCCAAGAGTTTATCCTCAAAAATGAAGTCACTAGATAGGGCTATATATGAAAAAACATGGCTAACAAGATCTCCTTTCCCACCATATTTCTCAAATATATGAATCTCTATACCTTGAGGCATTTTTTTTTCAATATCTCCAAGGAAAAGGGATTTCTTTTGACATATTGTGAATGTTGGCCATTTTGATTTTGGCATAATGTAGCAATTTGTTGTTGTGGGCATGAAACATTTTACAAGAGTGTGTTAAGGACAAGATCATTGTTAATGTTGTGAGATGGTGGTAAATAAGGTGGAGGTGTATATGTATGCGAACGACAGGTGACTTGTAAGTTTTTGAGGGGAGACAAATTAGGAGAAATGAGATTTGAATGCACAAAATTGAAGGGAATCCCAATGGAAATACCTAGGAAGTGTTGACATTTCTAGTAGGTTGTAAGGTTGTTGTAATAGTTGGATTGGTGTATTTTGGAATAAAGGTCATGGTTGTGGAAGGAGGAATTGGAATTCCACATTGACTTTGAGTATACCCCAAAGCTTGAGCACAACTAGTTATGGTAGGGACATGTTTATTAATAACATGAGATAAGCTATGGAAAATATCTATTCCTTGTCCATTTTCAAACATTCTCCTCATGTTATCTATAATAGGAAGCGCATTAGCAACATTGCATTCATAACTCACAAAATATTGTAATTTATCAAGTTCTTCATCCATTATTCTAAGGTTCTCATGCACAATGGAAATTAGCAATCATTGCATCAACATCAGTCACATTAGGTTTGGGTAGGGAAGTCATTGGAAATGAAGTGTTAAGGGTATGATTAATAGTGGGTTGACTAGTGTCAACAATATGAGTGAAAGAGTTAAAGAACCCAAGATCCATGGCGAATTATGTATCACGAGATGGCATGAATCTTGGGCTACATCTCACAACAATATTGGAAAAAGGACACCAAGATGTGAAGCTCATACAAGTTTCAAAAACCCAAGGTGCACTCAAAATGGATAAGAGGTAAAATGCAATGAAATATACTAGAATGTAAAGTACAATGCAAGTATCTAAAATTTATTTTTAGATTTAAATAAGATAATTTTCTAATTATGCTATACAAAAATATGAAAATGATGTCTTTTAGATGTAAATTTTGAATTCAAACAATGCATTGAATTTGAAAAATGAAGCTTAATATGAACAGTTTTAGATAGTAAATTTTTTGGAAACTAAAACAAAAAACTAAATACATAAACACATAAAGAAAAAACAATAATTTTAATGCTTAGAAATTCAGAAAAAAACCCCAATCAGGGACTCATTTTCCCATGGCTTAATGGGTCTCAATTGAAGGTTTTTAAAAATTAATTTTCATTTTTTAGAGATGATTTCCATGGTTTTCAGATTTTGGTTTTAGACAGTGAGTTACAACTTCAGATTATTGCAAAATGATGTCTAAATTCAAGTGCAAAACAAATTGGAGATCCAATTTTGATTCAATTTTGTAATGTAAATGAAATATGATGCAATGTTATGTAAACACTTTGTAAAATGACTGATATTTTTGAATTTTCTAAATTTGAAAGATTGTATAAATGAAAACCTAAAACCCTAAATGAGATGCAAACTAATGCAAGTAAACAACCATAAATGAGATGCAAATGAATGCAAAACCTAGATATATGGCTGAAAATGGACTCTAAATTAGCAAGATATGATGCTCAAATGTCGAGTTGACCAAAATGAAATAAAGAAAACTAGGTTTTGGGATAGTGGAGGTTTAAAATATAATATGATAAGGGGCCTATTTTCCTCTATTTCATTAGGAAATGAGATCCCCACAATGAATATATTATCAACTCTTAGGTGAATATAGCCAAAGTGAGAATATCTAGATTTTCTTATGACTAAAGGATGGGGGTCAAGGTCAATCAACACTTTGGGGAGAAAAACTAAAAATAGAAAATCAACTCCAAAGTACAATCAACACTTGAAATTTAAATATTAAGCTCAATATTTGAAGAACCAAAAAATAGAATGTATATTTGAGAAGGGCATCAACATGTGTACCAGTCACCAAAATTACTTTCTATACACTGATTTGAGACTCATTTTCCCATGGGTGAATGGGTCCAAGTACAGGGGTTGAGACTCATTATATTCTATGATTTGACGATAACTTTGACAACTTTGTAAATCTTTCTCTTGAAAAGGTCTTCATGTCTTCTTCAACCTAAATTTGCAATAACACACAAGAGAGAAAAATGTTCCTTTTGGGGTGAATGGGGGTTAGCCTTGCTCAAACCCCATTTTGGTAATCAAACCATGAATAGAAATGAAGCATGAAAGATGGAATGAAGAATGAACAAAGCTATGTTACCATTCAACAAACCCTTGTATGAAACCTTGATAATGGAGATCTTAAGCATTCTACAACTCGCATGAAATGGCTGAACTAGATGTGGATCTTGACACTTGAATTTTGCTTGAAATGATGCTTTGAATGCTTGACTTGATCATGAAACCTACATCACAATGTTAGCTCCAAAAACATGCATGATGTAAGAATACTTTGACATGATGATTAGATTTTGAATGCTACAATAAATCTCTGATATATCTACTCTTGAATGTGTTTTATCACTCTTGAAATACTGATAAAATTCTCATAAAATTGCTAGGTTGTTTCTTGAAAAGTTATTAGCGAAACTTGGTGAAATTACCTTGTATTTATAGGTATGTATCCTTAAATTCCTAAAATACATATATCACAAGTCGACATTGAATTATGAATTTATAGATTTTAAAATACCTTCAAAAACATAATTTAAATTTAAGTCCAAAGGTCTAGAGAGGACCCATTTGTCCATGGGTGAATGGGTCCTAGGTCCCTATACCTAGAACACACATTGCTCAATGTAAAGTGTTATGTTTAGGCATTAATTATTGTTTGGTTTCTGCTTCAAAAAATATAATTAATTAGGTTGTTAAATTAATTAAAGGGATAATTAAGGAATAATTAAACTCAATTAAATTAGGAGGGCCCAAGTAACTATGAAAATGTAAAGGGGTACATTTAACTACACTAAATTAAGGCACTATTAAGTCAATTTTAACTAGGGGGGAACAAGTGAGAAAATGTAAACGGTTACATTTTTCCACACTACATAAATAAATGAATAATTATTTGACATAAAAATAAATGATTAAAATATTATTCCAATCTATTCCTGTAAAAATGTTCCTATAAGATGTTTATCTCTCAAGCATGTAATGAAAACATAAGGAAAAAGAGCTAAGGGTTAAAATTTTAGATTTCAAGTTTTCAATAATAATATGTTGCCTCCATTATATAATGAAAAGCTTCCTTGGATATTTGTAGATTGTTTACTTCAAATATTTAAAATCTAAGTGTATTATATTCTACATAACTTATTTTTAGATTTATATATTATTGTTTGTAAGCATTATCACATTGTATTGATAAAATGAAGACAATGAAGATTTGAATATTTTTATCATGATGTACCTTTACCTATCTTATTTTCCCACTGGTATTTTATGTTTTACCTTTTACATTTTATTTTTTATGGTGATCTTCACACTCATTTCACCTTTATTTTCTGGTTAGTTATTATATTATCTACAACATTTTTTTTTTTTTGTCTTGGATGCCATAGTTTTGGCATATAGTCATGGAAGCAAGTTTTATTCAAGATAAAGTACAAAAATATTATAATTTTTTTCCAATAATTTTGTTGAAGTATATTCAAGTACCCATCCTCTACATGAATGATCACTAATTCAAATTTATATAGGTATTCTTCATTGCCACACTTTCCTTCATCTCAAAAAAATGTATTCCTATATTGACCAAAACATTTATGAATCCATTGATTTCAATCAATAGAGAAGACTAGTTCTTTGGTGTAGATCATTTGGTCATAAGAGTATAAAGACACTTATGTTGACTAAAAATCATAAATTGGACTTATTCTTTAGCCACCCCAACGTGTTGGTATTTTTAGTTTACCCCCACGAGATGAAGAATGTAAACAATGCCTCTTGACAATTTTTTACTAAATACAATTGACACTTTTTGGAAGATTTGAAACATCATCACCATGGTGGAACATTTTGGATATATGAAAAGCTATGAGAGGATATATGAAGAGAATTTGTCAGTGCATTGTGGCCTAGAATGTTCTAGCATGATGGCATGCAAAAAATGGCCTTACCTAGCATAAAAATAACCATTTGGATGTGTTGGAGCTGTTGGTTTGGTCCCATCATGAACAAAGAAAAAATTATGCCACCTTGAAATTTTACATTACATGCATTTGAAACTTTTTCCATCAACATAAAATTTGTCACCATGGGAAAATGGATTTGAGATATGAAAAACTAAAATAGGTCATTGTAGAGGAACCACACATGATCACATACCTTCAAAAGAAATGGTTGTAAGTGCCACAATTTCCACAAAAGATCTTGTTAAACTTTGCTTCTTTTTCACACTTTGGTCTCTTAAGAGAAGTTACTTGTGCAATGTAGCCTAAAATGTTTCAGCATGCTAGAGTGTGAAATAGGACATTTTATAGCATAAACACACATGTTCAGACATGTTGGAACTATTAGTTTGGTCATATGACAAACAAATTAAAAAGTACTCCACCTTACAACTTTACACTACATGCATTTGGCACTTTTTCCATCAACTGCAAACTTGTCACCACAGGCAAATGGATTGGAGATGTAATGCCAAAAAATGTTGTCTGGTACATTTTCACACTTGCTTGGGCCCTTGTGAACTAAATGAACCTAATTTATGACTTAATTTTTGAATTGTTAGCATTAAAATGGACCTAATGTCACCTTGATCTAGTGTTGTAATGTGATTTCCACATTCACATTGGATTTAGGGCCCTTTTAAGCTAAATAAACTTAATTTTACCCTAATTTAATGTTGTAAGGTGTATTTATTTGAACCTTCACATTAATTTTTGGGCCCTCTTGCATTTATGAACTTCATATCATCATTTTTGGGCTCCTCAGACCCTATAATATGCATCCCGAGGTATATTTCAACCAAAATCTTGAAATAGACATCAAATAAACTTAATTTTCCAACTCCCTGAGATTTTCTCTGTCTAAAAAGGCTTGGTGCAACCCATACACCACCTTGGCCATATCAGTCCCATCTAGATGGGACCTATATGCCACAAGTAGCGTATGAGTCCCATTTGGCCCCTTTTTAGCGTTTTGAGCGGGAAATCAAGATTTTAAGTTCAAATTTCATGAATGTCAACCTCTAGGATGTAATAAATATGATATTAGATGGATTGCCTATATAAATGAGGTCTCAAATCATTATTTCAATAAGAATTCATGATATCAAGTCTAGCACTCAAGAGTTAAGCATTCCAAGACTTTACAAGAGCATCAAGAGAGTTTACTAGAGCATTTCTAAGGCATTCAAGGTGGTAGTGTTGCTGAAAATTTAAAAAAAAAATCTAGCAAATTTTTTCCTATTGAGGTTTCTGGCTTCTACGTCAATGAGTAGGGTTTAGGGTTTTAGTTCAAAAACCCTCACTTCATAGTAATCAATCTTAAATCTCCATCCTTATAATTTCGTGTTGACCTACTGCATCTGATTATCGGTCATTTAAGTCATGAGTTGAGCCATTGAAACCATTCTTTGTACCGACTACAAGTCCTAAGTTAGTCGGTCATCACATATGGATCATTGTTTAGATTCTCCCTATAGTCATGCCATAATATTTTTCAAATTAATTACATTTAAATTCATCTTCCCAATGGTCAAATTGCCATCGGCCTATTCATGGCCATGTTTAGACTAATCTTATCACATGTGCAGGTTGAGAGATCTTTTGGTTACTGGAATTGATCTGGGTTGTTCCCTACTAGCTAGCAAGTTTCAAAGGATGGCCATTAATTTTCACATGGTCTATGAGATGTTGATGTGTGTACAACTGTGAGTGTGGCGTCTAGTCTCCACTTTATCCATCTAACATCCTCAGTACTCTAATCAATGATTATGATGTGACAGTAGGGTCAATCACTATTGTTCCCCCCATCTCACAGGATTAAATTGTTGGCTGGTTAAAGGCTGTGAGAAGTTGGCATGTATTTTCTTTGGTTGTTGGAAAACAAGGAAAGGTGGAGCCCATAGACAGACAAATGAGCACCCAGTTGGAAAAGTTTCACTGGCTAGTGGATCAACATGTGACGATGATTGGAATTCAAACATAATTGACTCAATCTGAGTCATCCAAAAGGTTATCTCGATGGGAGATCAATGGTGAATATTCAAAATTGATAAGTACGACCGTTGCATCCATTCTTGCTTCACACAAGCAAGCAGTAATGGTGGAAGTAACTTCTAAAACTACTTCAATTTTTCCAAAATTGAATATAGATGATTGGGTCTCGCATAATTGAGAGTTGCAAACATGTTTGGAGAGTACAAGAGACTGAGAAAGGCTATTTACAAATTGTGGCATGGTCAGCATTAGGGTTTTCCATGGGTAAAAGCCATAAGTAAAAAATAAATGCAACTTTATGCTTTATTCAAATTCTCTGTACTAAGGTTGGTTTTCACTGTGTTTCTTGTCGAATGAGCTTCCATGCTTTGTTTTAATTGGCTTATTTAGATTTATTTTGTATTTAAAAGGTCATAATTTTGTGGGACATTTTAGAATTTTAATTTGAGATGAGCCTTAGGTTTGAATTGAGAATCCATTTATTGAAACCTTTTGTGTTGAAAACCCTAACTCGGCCTAAGCTTGCCCCATTGCCAATGACACCCAAAGGAAAAACCACCACTTCTACAACTCAATCTAGACTACTATCCCAGGATGTAATGGATTTACTAAAACCCTCCACAAATAAAAGTGTCAAGGGTAAGATATTTTTTCATTACCTAGTAGTCAGTGAGGGGTTACTTGACATACAATGTTTTATATCAAAGATGTCAAAGTACCTTATACTGGATGGCAGTTATTTCAGCATTGGTTTGGGAATAGAAACCTTGGGGTTCCTCTTTGCAACCCTTGGAGATTAGACATGGGAAAACTAGTGGTTCTTAATGTGTATATAGATGCTGACTTTTTGAAGGACATTGCTTCAAGGTATGACCCAATTTCAAGGGTAATCAGAACATTTGATGGGAAGGATATGTTGAGGATAATGAAAGAAGAAATTGCAATAATTTTCTAGTTGCATGAATGGAACATTGATATGGTTCCTCTTAATATGGATGTCATTAGAAAAGAGTATGAGAACACTAAAGTGTTGATCAAGATGATAATGTTACCTACACATACTGCTAGCACTAGCACTGGGAAAATAGAAAGCAAATAAGGATTGGTAAATATGAGTTAGAACCTTTCCCAATGAGGTATTTTGCAAGTTACTTTAGGAAGATTGTATACTCCTTGTGCCAAATTATCGATTTCTCTCCATCTAACACATTGCAAAGGGAGTATAGTTACATGGTAGCACATATATAGCATCCAGCCTTCAACATTGTCTATGACTACACCACATATTTGGAAGAGAATATTCATAAAGGCTTGGTTGAGTTGAAAGGAGGAAAGGATTGGGTGAAATTATGGTGGTAAATATCCTTGTTGATACCTATGTTCTTATTTAAAGGGGAAAATAATTTTGAGAAGGATATGACATTGAGAAAGATAGATGATGGTATTGACTTTCTTATCCAATGTTGGACTCAGATTCTTGATAAGGATGAACAAAAATATAACTATGTGGTGTTCCATAATGCTTTCACATCAAAATTGAGAAGATATCTGGTCTATGACCCACCAAGGATTCCCAAGGAAATACATGAGTTCTTGAGGCCTATGGAGAAGAGAACTGATTTGAATTTGGACCATAATTGGGGAGATTTAATCTTATACCTAGATACAACAATCTTCAGAGTTTATGGCACTAACATAGACCCATTTGTTTCTCCAAGAGATGTGCCATTGAGGATTGGGTTTCTTGAAGTTATAAGGCAATTGGGAGCCTCCCAAGCGGCACACTTGCTTGATACAACAAAGAAGGGATCATTTCTCCTGGAATGGACTGTGTTTGCTAATTTTTTTATGGTAAAGGGAAGATGGAAGGAGTTGTTGCATTTTATAGAACCATACAAATTGGATCATGTGCACCCAAGGAATCATGATCCTGAAGGTTTTATTAATGCATTGAAGGTAGAGAAAAGGCTTGGTACTTTTCTACACAATTTCTACTATCCAGAGGATGTAATCAGGAATATTTCTAACTTCCCAAAATAGGATGAGAGGAAGTCTAAATATATTTCTTTCAATAAGATGATGGAGAGGGTTGAAAGAAGAGATCTTAAGTATGACCCTATGCCAAATATATAGAGTACATTTAATAGGATTATGCATGTTTTAAATAATTTTGAGGATATAGTGGGTATCATGAGAAGAGAACAAGTGGTCATAGATAAAGGAAAAGTAGTGGCAACTGAAGAAGACATGACTATGGTACTAGAAGAGAGGCCTACTTATCAGCCACCCAAGCAAATAAGAATTTACTCTAGGAAGAAGAAGATAACAGATAAGGAGCAAGCATTGCCATCCCCTACCATTTCTAAGGAAACGAGGGTAGTTTCTCCTGAGACATTAGTGCCATTACCTCCAAAATAGGTCCCTCTTGTTGTGATTGATGTTGAATCACCTCCAGGAAGTCCTACTCCATTGGAGAAGCCACCCCTTAAAAGGAAAAAGATTGAGGTAAGAGGAGTAGTGGATTATTCTGATATAGAGGATGATGATATCCTTGTCACTTCTGAGGAGATACAATATGGAATTCCCTCTCCCATAAGGGAAGTTGCTTCAAGCTCAAGGGAGGATAACCTTAGAGTGGGAAAGGCTGACCTTCAAGGCCTAAATAGTGCAGATGATTTGAGGATTGAGGCCTACAAAGAATTTATGGGGGATGACTCTTTTGTTGAAACAAGGGAATTCAAAGATTTTGTATGGAGAGCTAAAGCTCTAGAATATGCAGAGAAGGTTGCTACTCAGAGGAGCTTACATCTTTAACTCCCTAAAATTATCATTCAGGAAAATGTAAGGAAGGATATGAAGGTTGAATTCTAGAATATGACTGCTAAAGAGGGTAGAGAGGTTGTGAAGAAGAGTGGTGGATTGTTGTTACCTGAATGGGATATTGCTAACATTGTAGTGCTTGATACAATAAGGAGGTCTGAAAGGCCCTTGCTGCAAACTGAAAAAGAAGTAGAGATGGTAGTTCGAGGATCAACATTTAGTGAAGAATGTGATGCATTAGCAATCTGGTCATTATCTCTACGATCCAGCAAGTCGGTAGTGGTTGAACCATCAAACTTTAGTGGACAATTGATGATAAAGAGAGTCACTAACACCCCAACTTTAGAGGCAACTGATATGGTTGTGAATGTTGCAAATTTTACTAAGGCAACAGTGGAAGACCTTGTTGATAGTGTTTTTATGCACTTCTCAACACCTGGTGCGTGGTGCACTACCTCTCTTGAAAGACAATCTCCACAATCGGATTGCAGAACACTATCCCAAGGTCTCTCGGATGTCAGGTCATGACAGTGCTTAGATACCTCAGTAGTTTGATGTGATTTGCTGGAATCACAAGGCGGTCTTCTGAGAAAATAAAAAGTCTGGACACAAACATGAAGTTGGATCTTAAAAATGGAGTCCTTAGGATAAAGGCTATTATGCGTTGGTTGTAGGTTCAAACAACAATCTTGGACTCCATCTAGTTATTGGATTTGGCTTTACAATGTGCAATGAACCTTAACATAGGTTAGTTACTAAAAAAAATGAAAAGGGCGAAGGAGAGGAAAAGTTCTAAGTTTGAAACTAGCAATGAATAGTGACAATGGAGTTCCTGCAATGGACAATTTTTTAAAACAATATCCCACTTAACCAGGAATTTCCAGTATCATGGAAATTGTGCTATCTTCTAAGGGCTATAGATATTTCATCCTTCATCCACCACATACATGCATGAATAAAAGATAAATGTTTGGGACAGCTTTAAAATCAAGTCCAGGCTAACTTTGCACAGCTATCTACCATCAACAAACAACAAAAAGTATGGACTAAGGAATCATCAACAAAGCAGGAATTTTCACCATCACCCAACAACATTCTTAAGATTTATCCAAAGAAAGAAAACAGCTAACTAAACAACAATAAGGTCTAAGTCAAACTTCTAACATTGGAGAATGAATCAAATAACATGAGAGAAATCAAGAAAATACACCAAGTCAATGCCTTTTTCTTATAAATTTTAGCAAGCATGCCTTTACAACAACTCAACTCTCTCTTTGCAAATGAGAGGAGTGCCCTATTTATAGTTTTCAAAAGTTAAATGAATGGCCAAGATTCATTCTCATTATGTGGCCTAGATTCATTACAAAATAGGGTTTCACCTACCCCCAAATAGATTACAATTTAAAATTACACTTCTGTCTCTTCCCTATTTTGTCCTCTTGTGGATGACACTATAGCTCTTTTGTCCTGTAGCTGATTGCTATTTTCTTTGCTATAGCTACTCTTCAGGAAGGTCTTCTTCTTTGGCTGGGCTATCCTCTCGCTCCTCGGAAGTTGCATGTTCTATGTACTTGAGGATGACAGCCTGGAGCTTGTCGATTTCAAGGATTTCACATCGCAATGCTTGGTAGCTCCATTCCTTAGCATTCTCTTCCAACCTTTTCCAATCTTCATCATACTTCGACCCTTGGTCCCTGAATAGCTCTGATCGGTCGAAGGCACGGGCAGCAAAACTTAGGAACTCCATTGTGATTTCTCTGGATGTCTCATCCTTCATCTTCTCCTAGAAGTATGGCTTGATCTTCTCTGGATCCATTTGTACCATGGGCATGTCATAGCCCATCATCAGCTTAAGGTATTCGGCGCACTCCACCTAGATTTCTTTGGCGCACTCCGCCCGGATTTTTTTGATCCACTCAATATCCAGATCCACTCTGCTCAGGATCTGCTCTAACCTCTCCTTCTGGTTGTCGAGGTCTCTACGCCACACATCCACTAGCCAATGATCTTCCTTTTTCAGCTCT
>VDFB02150095.1:0-21272 GCA_007258455.2 Sequoia sempervirens | reverse complement strand
TTAGTGGACTAGGATTAGATGGAAGATTAAAACTAGATGGAGGATTAAGGTAAGGATATGGGCATGGGGAGTTAGGATAGGATGACATGGACGGTGGATTGTTGGTAGAAGATATGGGCGGCGTGTTGTAATAAAGGTATTGGGATGGTGGATTAGGATGGGAAGATGCAGGTATTGGATTAATATAGGGAGATGCGGATGTTGGATTAGGGTAAGTTGATGGGTGTGTTTTACTAGGATAGGAAGGTGTGAATGTAGGATTAGGCTGAGCGGATTGGTATGGAAGATTAGGGTAGTGGGTACATGTGGATGAAGGATTGAGATAAGTGGATGTGGATGGGGGATCAAGATAGGGGTATGGTGACGGAAAACTAGGATAAGGGGATGATGTAGGTGAAGGATATGATGGATATGATGGACATCCCTTGTCAAAGGTAGCATAAGGAGTGTGATTAGGCATAGATGAAGACATGATGCGATAACTCGATGGGGTGATTGGATTTTGGAATGTGGGTGGAGAAAGCTTACTAGCAATGATAGTAACAGGATCTATGTCGACAATTTTGATCAACAAGACTTCTATTAATATTGTTGATATAATTAGGGTTTCCTACTAGCACTATTGATGGAGGATAAGAATCATGATGATGAAAGGATAAAGATGATGGATAAAGATTTTGGATGGAATGGACAAAAGCCCAAACCGGATTGGATTAAAGCCCGTGATTAGGATGATTGGATGATTGATGATTGACTCACAATTGGATTGGATTATCAAAGGATGATTACGACACTGAATCTGCTTCAAGATGGAAGTAGATTGATTGAGTCGAAGGTGATTGGATAAGGATGCGATTGGATTGGATTGGATTGGATTGGATTGGATTGGATTGGATTGGATTGATCGATTGATTGATAAGATTGACCGATGGATCAGATAGGATGATGAGAGGGGCTGAAAAACCCTGTTCGAAGATTATCCTAGGTGACTTAGGATGTTGATTGATCGGATTAAAGGATACATGTATGATTGGGGCACCAAATCCACTTTGAGATTGAAAATGGATTGATTGGGCCGACGACGATGATTAACTTAGGATGGATGACAATCCTAAAAGGATGTTAATGATGACAATCAGATCAGACACTTCGGTCAATTTGAATAATAACCTGAGACGAAGTTTAGGGGATTTGGATGGGGAAAATGATGATTTGATTGGAGAAATGGATGATAGAAATGGATGAACAAATACTCAAAATGAGCAAACGGTTGATTGGGACGAGTAAATGAATGATCAAAACGATAGAACGAGGGTTCAGAATGATGAAAGGAGGTGTGAAATGGATTAATGTTTACTCGGAACGAGTAAACAAATGATCGGAGTGACAGAACGAGAATTCAAAATGAGGAAAGGAGGGGTGAAATGGATGAATGTTTACTCGGAACGAGTAAACGGATGATCGAAACGACTGAATGGGAGTTTAGAATGGGAAAGGAGGTGTGAAATGGATGAATGTTTACTCAAAATGAGTAAACGAATTATCAGAATGATAGAACGAGAGTTTGAAATGATGAAAGGATGTGTTAAATGGATGAACGTTTACTCGGAATGAGTAAACAGATGATTGGAATGATAGAACGAGAGTTCAGAATGATGAAAGGATGTGTGAAATGGATGATTGTTTACTCGAAATGAGTAAACAAATGATCGGAATGACAGAACGAGAGTTCAGAATGAGGAAAGGAGGGGTGAAATGGATGAATGTTTACTCGGAATGAGTAAATGAATGATCAGAACGACTAAACGGGAGTTCAGAATGGGGAAAGGAGGTGTGAAATGGATGAATGTTTACTCGGAACGAGTAAACAAATTATCAGAATGATAGAACGAGAGTTCAAAATGATGAAAGGATGTGTTAAATGGATGAACGTTTACTCGGAATGAGTAAACAAATGATTGGAGCAACAGAACGAGAGTTTAGAATGGGGAAAGGTGTGAAATGGATGAATGTTTACTCGGAACGAGTAAACAAATGATTGGAATGACAGAATGAGAGTTCAGAATGAGGAAAGGAGGGGTGAAATGGATGAGAGTTTACTCGGAACGAGTAAACGGATGAGAGAAATGACAGAACAAGAGTTCGAAATGATGAAAGGATGTGTTAAATGGATGAGAGTTTTCTCGGAACAAGTAAACGGATGAGCGAAATGATAGAACGAGAGTTCAGAATGATGAAAGCATGTGTTAAATGGATGAACGTTTACTCAGAACGATTAAACGGATAATCGGAATGATAGAACGAGAGTTCAGAATGATGAAAGGATGTGTGAAATGGATGAATGTTTACTCGGAATGAGTAAACAAATGATCAGAATGACAGAACGAGAGTTCAGAATGAGGAAAGGAGGGGTGAAATGGATGAGAGTTTACTCGGAACGAGTAAACGGATGAGTGAAATGACAAAACAAGAGTTTGGAATGATGAAAGGATGTGTTAAATGGAGGAGAGTTTTCTCAGAATGAGTAAACAGATGAGCGAAATGACAGAACGAGAGTTCGGAATGATGAAAGGATGTGTTAAATGGATGAACGTTTACTTGGAACGAGTAAACAGATGATCGGAATGATAGAACAAGAGTTCAGAATGATGAAAGGATGTGTTAAATGGATGAACATTTACTCAGAACGAGTAAACGGATGATCAAAATGATAGAACGAGAGTTCAGAACGAGGAAAGGAGGGGTGAAATGGATGAATGTTTACTCGGAATGAGTAAACGAATGATCAAAATGACTGAACGAGAGTTCAGAATGGGGAAAGGAGGTGTGAAATGGATGAATGTTTACTCAGAATGAGTAAACTAATGATCGAATGATAGAACGAGTTCGAATGATGAAAGTGATGAAAGGATGTGTTAAATGATGAACGCTTATCGGAACGAGTAAAATGGATGATTGGAAATGATAGAACGAGAGTTCGTAATGATGAAAAGGATGTGTGAATGGATGAATGTTTACTCAACGAGTAAAACTAATGATCGTAATGATAGAACAAGAGTCTGTAATGAGTAGGAAAAGGAGGGGTGAAATGGCCGAGAGTTTACTCTCGGATGAGCAAATGACGTAACAAGAGTCGGAATGATGAAAGATGTAAGCAATGGATGATAGTTTCTCGAATATAAACGGATGAGCCAAATGATAGAGTTTGAATGACAGAAAGATGTTAAATGGATGAACGTTTACTCGGAATGAGTAAACGGATGATCGGAATGATAGAACGAGAGTTCGGAATGATGAAAGGATGTGTGAAATGGATGAATGTTTACTCGGAACGAGTAAACAAATGATCAGAATGACAGAACGAGAGTTCAGAATGAGGAAAGGAGGGGTGAAATGGATGAGAGTTTACTTGGAACGAGTAAATGGATGAGCGAAATGACAGAACAAGAGTTCGGAATGATGAAAGGATGTGTTAAATGGATGAGAGTTTTCTCGGAATGAGTAAACGGATGAGCGAAATGACAGAATGAGAGTTTGGAATGATGAAAGGATGTGTTGAATGGATGAATGTTTACTCGGAACAAGTAAACGGAGAGAATGGTAGGGTATACCCCCCTCGAGGAGGTAGATGGTGAAGAAAAAGGTGCCCTGACCAACTTCTCAAACGTATGAAGTGGTATATATCATCAGAAAGAGCACGAAAAAATGAGAAGAACTGCCTTTGAACGGAGTCGATCGGATAAACGGTGTGGAAATGGTGGCCCCGGGAAGAAAGAGCAAAAGGTCAGGTCTACCATAGCATAAGGTCAGGTCCGCCACCGGGAGGTCAGCTCTGCCACCGGGAGGTCAGGTCTGCCACCGGAAGGGCAAGTCCGCCACCAGAAGGTCAAGTCTACCACCAGAAGGTCAGGTCCCCCACCGGAGGGTCAAGTCCGCCACTGGGAGGTCAGGTCCGCCACCGAAAGGTCAGGTCCGCCACCGGAGGGTCAGGTTTGCCACCGAAAGATCAAGTCCACCACTAGAGAAAAAGTTGCTCAAAAGTATGAAGTGCTATATGTCGTTGGAAAGAGCACGAAAAATCAAGAAGAACTATTTTTGAACGGAGTCAATCGGATAAATGATGTGGAAATGGAGGGGCATATACGGTTGTCTATCAGGGAAAATCTGCCACAGCATGAGGTCAGGTCCAGCACAGCATGTGGTCAGGTCTGCCACAGCATGAGGTCAGGTCTACCACCAGAGAAAAAGTTGCTCAAAAGTATGAAGTGTTATATGTCGTTGGAAAGAGCATGAAAAATCAAGAAGATTGGTGCTTAAACGGAGGAAAATGGGTTTACAGTGTGCACATGGCGGGGCATATACGGTTGCATGTCAGGGAAAATCCGCCATAGCATGAGGTCAAGTCCGCCACAACATGAGGTCAGGTCCACCAAAGAATAAGTTTAAGCTTGATTTTTTGATGGACGAGTAAGGCAAAGGACCCAAAATATAGCAAACATTGATAAACAAATTTGGCTAACCTAAAAATGACTGGTTTTGCACGAGAAAGACAATTCAAACATCACAACCCTAAGATTAGTAGAAATGGGTATGGCCAACAAAGTCTTCTACTGTAATACCCCTCCGTGTCGGTTGTTTTGGACTTGTGTGTGTGTGTGTTTCATTGGTTACTGAGTTATTTGATTTTGTGGAAAATATAATATGTTAGTAATCATGTTTAAATAATTAATTAAATCATAAATGAAATTGCAAGGTTATTTAAAATATAATTAGGAATTAAAATAATAATCAATTAAATCAAATCAAATGATTTAGAACAAATGATCAATCAAACTAATTCGTTAAAAGTAAAAGTGATATTATTAGATAAATTGATTTAAATTGTTATGAACAAGTAATCTTGAAAAGATAATTATTATAATAAGAAATTTAATGGATGCTTATTTAGAATCTTGCAAATGGTTGATTTTAATTATTCTAATGTGGAAGTAATTAACAAATAGTGTATTGTGAAGATAATGAATATATATTCAAATAGAAGTTCATTTATTGTGGAGTTAAATTTATTTAGTCAAAATGCTTGATAAAAGAAAATGAAATATGAATACTTGAAAAGGCAACAAAAGGAATTAAAGGGATTAAATATTATTTGGATTTATTTCTTGAGTTGTGACTTTTGGTTTTCACTGGAGAATATGAAGAATAAACAAATATAAAACTCCATCTTTTGTGGATTTGAATGTAATTAAATTTCATTTTTGGAGAAGTGACTTTTGGTATTCGCGGGAAGAGGAATTGAAAGGATTCCTGGGCATAGAATTTAATAAGGGTTTTTCCTTGTTGGAGGGATGGTTTTTGGAATGCTGGAGAAATTTTATTTCCAATCATTTTTCTGCCCTTAGTTCTTTTATGTTTTTGGAGAAATTGGTGAAGAGGAAGGAAGATTTGGATCTGTTGCTGGAAGATTTGCAGCAAAGGAATTAGTACAGCAAGAGGATCAAAGCTTCTTTAATTTTCTGCAAGCGAAGGACGCCAGGTTCCTTCCTTCAATTTATTTATCTTCTGTTAAAATAGGAATTTGTGTTTGTAAATGAAATTTGTATTCAGGGTTGAAAATTAGATAATGATAGGAAGAAAATTTATTGGGGTTACAGTTTAATCAAAGGAAATTGGGGATTGTTATTTGATTGATGAAATTTTTGGGGTTTCTAGGTTGTGGTTGTTTTTTTTTTTTTTTAAAAGGGTTTTTATTGCAATCTGGGAATTGAACAACATTCTGTTATTTCATTTTGTTTTTAAAAAAAAATTTATTATTGTTTTTGAAAACAATTACCTTTCCTCGAATTGCTGGTTCATATATATATACCTTGTAAAACATTTTATTTCAAACATGCACAGTGAATTGCATGTGTACAGTAATTCTCTGTTACTATAATATTTGAACCTCTGTGAATATATATACATATATTTATTTATATATATATATATATATTTAAACAAATGAAAACTTTGAATGGAAATTTGAATTTATTGAAAACCCGTGTTATTTCTTTCCGTCGCACTATTCATGCAGTTTATTTTTGATTTTATATTTATATATTTATAAAGGTTGTGTGGGGGACGGCCTCGGCCGTACCCACAACACTGCCTTTGGTGCAGTCGGTACCGTGGACAGTCTGGACTGTCCACGGCAGTCCTTCGGACTACCGTGTGCAGTCCGTAGACTGCCCACGGCCGGCGGGGTTTGCTATGCGTTTGTTTTGGGATTAAATCCCCATTTAAATTTTAATGTTTGTATATAATTTTTAATATGCGATTTCTATATATTAAAATTTCTGTGCGGATTTTTATTTAGATATATATATATATATATATATATATATGTATATATATATATCTATATATATATATATATATATATGTATATATATATATGTTTGTAGAGATATATATATAGATTTAATTTATTTATTCTGGTTGCAGTATTATTTAATTAATTTCACTGTTATTTAAAAAGAATATATATATATACTGTTTCATTTCTGTTTAATAGATATTCTGGTAATTTAACTGTTAGTTAAACAAATGTGTAAATATATTCTGTTCTGTTCTGATTAAAATTATATTTTCTGTAATTTAACTGTTATTTAGAAAATAGATATTCACATTTAGATTCTGTTTCTTTTCTGATTAAAAATAAAGCAGAATTTGTTACAATGAAAATAATAGTAAAATAGAAAAAAAATATGTCTTATGGATTTGTTAAATTATAACTTTGAGTGGATATTGTTTACGAAAGTAAAACAACATTGTTTATTTAATTCTTGTTTAAATGTGAATATTTTTGGGAATAGAATTTATTATGGGATTAAATAAGTTGTTCTTTTTATATTTCATCTTGTAGTATTGTTGGATTCGTAGAACAGATCTTTTCTCTTTTTACATTCCCTCCTCAAAAAGAATTAAAATAAATATAAATGCGTAGTGGTTTTTAAACGTAATTGTGTGTGTAAATTTATTTAGATAGATTTAAGATTTTAAGGTGGTAAGTTCTAATATGTAGTTTAAGTATGTAGAGTATTGTTATTATTGTCATTTTAAAGTATAGACAATTGGTCTTAAATGGTTTTCACAATTAATTTAAATTTTGGAAGTGAATGTTAAGTGAGTATGATGAAAGGGGAAATTTAAATGTATGGGTATAGTTAGAGATTGATTAGGGTAATTTCGAATTGGATAGTTTATTGGTGAAATGGAATTTTAATCTTTTGAAAATTGACTTCCCTTATATTCATTTAATGATTGATTTGTAAGTACGCTTTATGGATAAGACTTTTAGAATACTTGTGATGGTTATCATGAATTGTTTTAGTATGGGTAAGTTGTAAAGTTATTTAGTTCTGGTCGTTAATTGATTGGTTAATAAATATTGTTCTCGATTGAATTGTTGATTGATGTTTATTATATAAGTGTTTTTGTGGAGTTGTGAGTGGTTGAGTATTTAAGGTGTTCTTAAATTTGGTGCCTTGGATGCCTGGTTGAATGCTTTTACCTTTGTTGTTGAAGGATTGTTTTTGGGTGGTTCCATGTTGGTGTGAATGCCTTTGGAGGTTAGTTTTGATTCAAGGAATCCTTTGTCTTTTAAATTTGTGTTGCAATGTATTTGGGAATTTGTATTTTGTTGATGAGTTGTGGGAGGTTGATCTTCTTGGATTTTTGATTTATTTTGTATCAAAGATGTTTATGTGGTTTGGATGGGGTGGTTGATCTTATTTTAATGTATTCACTCATTATTTTTTTGAATTGAAATTAGATCTGGTGGCCTTGCAATTATTGTTGTCATTGCTATGTTGTTTTTATGAAAGTGATTTGTGTACCATCATAAGGGGGTTCTTGTGAGGAGAAAATTGAGGTCTCCCGTGGAATGCCTAGTTGGTGGCTTTTGGTTTCATTTAGTGATTTCGTGAATTAAAGGTTGATTTTCTTTTGCATTTTCCTATTTGAGGTGACGCCATTGTTAATTTGTAGATGGGTCTTGATGAATCTTTCCTTGTTATGGTTTTTTTTTATTTACTCTCATATTTGATGAAATTTTGTTGGAATTATTGGAGAAATACTCATGTTGCTTCACTTTACCTTTGTTTATGGGTTTTCATTCTTTTGGCTTCCAGAGGCTTGAGATGATTGATAATTGATTTCTCTCTCTTTATGGGCCCTTGATGTGGCAAGTGTTTTGGTTTCATGATTTTAAAAGGGTTGTACAGAATTTGTTGAGACTTGGAAATTGTATTTATAGCGAGATGGGTAATGCCTCGCATGCTTCTCGGTTGTGATCTAATATTCTTATTTTGATGGTACAACCCTTGGTTTTTTATGTTGTTGGGTCTCTAGGGAGAGTGGCTCCTCGTGGGGGCCGGCGCCCCGTTTAAGGGGAAGGGCTCAGGATAACCCACGAGTGAGTTAGTAATTAAGTGAAAACCTAATAATTAACTTAGGAGGGCTGGGTAGTAATATCATTATAAGATAAAATGGATGCCTGGTCTTCATTAGCTTGGCATTAATGGAAATAACAGAAGGTCGCGGGCTGGCGTAAGGTCGCAACCTTGTCTTCACGAGAGGTCTACGGCTCCGCATGAGTCACCCTATGGACCGGCGCCTCCAGTTGGGAGGAAGAGCACAGGACAGCCCATGTAGGACTATGCGATGACACTCTCCCCTAGTTGCCCATGTGTTTTACTTTATTGTGTTCCTGTGGAAGTAGGTTGTGGGAGTTGGTTTAGATTGTTGTTGTTTGGACTTATATTGATTTATGGAGTATATCCTTGATACATCTTTGGTGTACTTTGTGGTCTTGTATGACCTCATTGATATTTGACTTATTACCTTGTTCTCTTATGGTACTGTGAGATGATGTTATTATGTTGTTTAATTGCAATTTGGAATTGTATTATGTTTATTTCAGTGGATTTGGAAGTGTTTCATGATCATCCTTTGATTACTTGTTACTGGTCATTGCTTTGATTTATGTGATGAGATTTATGATTTTAAGTTATTTAAATGACTCTTGGTTGTTGTTGATTATGTCATTGTAATCCTTGACTTTTATGGTACTTTTGTATGTTGTTGAGTCTTGTGGTTGCCTTTTTGGATGTTCTTGGTTGAAGACTCTTTCTTGTTAGCTCCTAGCACGGGGGGTGGGTCTTCGGACTCACATGGTCGGGTGGAATGTGTTAAGCACCCCATTGGGTCCCCAGTCGAGGATCGAGAGGTGCGGATTGGTGCGGTTGCAGTGACTTCAGTATTGTATCCGTCTTGGAGCCAGTTGATCTGGTGGACATTTTTTAGTGAAAATTGAAGTGTCTCATTTTTCTCCAAAATTAGTACCATTAGAAAGATCTTGACGTTCTGATTCCAGCGCAACTCGAATGGAGCGAAAAGGAGTCCATTTGTGCAAGTTATGGTCAGTCAAACCTTGGGTCAAACTGGTATCAAAGGGCATCCAGGAAGCGAAAAAAATGATGTCGTCAAAAGTTGTCGAAGTTGGCATCATCGGGAAGAGCACATCGAGACGATTCTGACGGTGTTCATTTTGTCAAAATCCGACATCGTATGCTCAACTTATCAACGGTCAAAGTTTGTAGTTGACTTTTTGAGATAGACCATACGGATGCTGACGTCAGCATTTCGTACCGTATGGATTGTGAAGTGGCAGAATCAAAATCTGACACGTGGCTTCCACATCAGTACTGTACGGACCAATCACAGAGTGACACGTGGCAGTCCGTACATACAGTCAGCATTTCCACGTGGCACCGTACTTCGAGTCAGCGGACATGTGGCAGACCGTACATTGTTGACGTGGCATCCAAGTGGTGATACAGTCAGTGACAGGTGGCAGACAGGTTGGCGATGATGTGTCGTCGATAGCAATTCAATGCCGGACACGTGGCAGTCATCTGTATTTTGAGTTGGCATCCACATCAGCATCCTAGTCAGCGTTTTCGGCGAATTATATTCCGCCACGTGGCACCTTCCCGGAATGCCACGTGGCCCAGAGCTGCTCCATCGACGGTTTTGTATTTGGTTGTGTTTGTTTGTAAAATGGTTGGGTCGGCCCGCATGGGGCTCGATCCATGCACCTCCTGCGAACAAATCGTCGCTTTTACCATTGGGGCGCGAGATTCGTTCTTAATTCTTTACGGAGACTATTGGGTTTTGTTGATAGTTTGTCGAATATGGTTTGTAAATGGACGCCGGTTTGGAACCCCTAACCTACCAGTAAAGCATAACTACCACTAAGCCAATGGTTCTTATTGAATACATATGGCATCGCTTGTGTTGATGAATTATCAAAGCCGAAAACCTTTTAAATTAAAACAAACTCCCCAAATTTGAAATTTAAACAAACAATAATCCTTTTTAAGGATTAAATCAAACCTCCAAAACTATGTGAGCCCGTGAATAAACAAATACAAGGGCTTAAATTTGTTATTATTTGGATTAAAGGGGATATTTTGAAGATTTTTATGTGTAAAAGGGAGATTGTCAAAGATTTTTATATAATTTGGAGAGATAAGGAATATTTTGTAAATCAATTGGTTAGTAACCAATTTGAGTTAATTTTTTGTATAAAAAGGGGTGTGAGGTGAGAGTGAAGGGGCATTATTTTTTTCAGGTGATGAAGTCCTGATGCTGAGGTGACGAAGAGAGTGCCTTGTTGAGAGTTTCCAAGTCACTTGTACGTCGAGTGTCATTACGGGCGTTTTGAGAATGATTGTGGTGTCAGTTGTAATTGGATTTTTTGGAGTTAATCGGATCGGGTTCTATTGAGTGGACCTCGAGACGAGTCACAAGTAGACGAACTCCGCTATCAATCGCTTGCACTTCTCTCTTTCTTCTCTCTCTCTATCTTCAATTTTGTTAATGGCGTTATAATCAATTGTTATTACTTTTCATTTTGTTATTTCCTTGCTAATTTTGATTTAATTAACTTGAAATAATCATTATAAAAGCATTGTAAAATTTTAAGCATTTAAACTGCAATCTAGTCTAGATCCTACACAGATCAAGTTGGTATCAGAGCGCAGTTTGACTATTATTACAGTTATTTGTTTTGAATGCTAACGGTATCTAGATTCGGCAGAAGACAAGTCAAGACTTTGATCCCAGATCGTGAAGTTTAGAACATTTCCAAGATGTCACTGGAATGGGAGGTTCCTCAAGAAATCAGTGAGCAGGAATTTCAAAGAGCATTCCTCGAGATGAAGGCAAAGGTGGACATACTTTTTCAGGAGAGACAAGAACGGAAGGAACGTGAAGAAGGTTCGTCGAAGCAAGAAGATCGCAAAGACATGAAAGGGAAACAACATGGAGATGGTGGCAAGCAACCAAATCACCCCTTTTCTTCTTCTCCTCCCTCTTATCCTTCTCCTTCTTCTCCATCTTCTCCTCATTCTATTTCTTCTAATCCTTTCAAGAGTGGATATAAGCCTAAAATAAAACTGGATGTAAAATTTGATTTGCCTAAATATTGTGGTGAACTTAATGCCGAAAAATTGGATGATTGGATTCAACAAATTGAGGTCTACTGTAGAGTCCAGAACTTAATAGATGATGTTGATAGGATCCACTACTCTTCATTAGGGGAGGTGCACAGCCTCTAACTTGGTGGGAGAGCAAGCTCCATGGGTTTCACAACATGGTAGAGCCGCTTTAACTTGGGCGAGTTTGTTAACAATTTAAGAAGCAGTTTTATCCCTTAGGACATATGCAACAGTTAATGATGGACTGGCAAATGTTTAGGCAAGGGAAAGGTCAAACTGTCCAAGAGTACACCCATGAATTTAGGAAAAGGGCTATTTCTTTGAATGTTCCTTTGTATACCTAGGACACTTTGTTGAAGTACATAGGAGGTCTACATTCCTACCTTAGGCATTCTATTTTGGTATTGAACCCTTGTAATTTGGATGAAGTGTCTGTTCAAGCTACACACTTAGAGTCAAGGGGTAAAGGATCTTTCATTGACAAGTTTGATAATGATGTAAAGAAATCTTCTAAGAATGCAGAGACAGGGAAAGGAAAGAAGGCAGCTACAGTTAAGAAGGATGAGAAACTTTCTTGCACCTATTGTGACAAGGGAAGGTCATGATGAAGATCACTGCTGGAAGTTACATCCCGAACTGAGGCCTAAGTGGGCTCAAAGACGTAATCAGAAATAGAAGGGTAAGGAAAAATCCACAAATGTTGTTATGGATCTTGGTTCAGATTCAGATGATGAGACTAAGATAACAGCGATGGGTCTAAAAGGTAAAACCCCTATTTTTGGTGTTTCTGTTGCTAGTTGTGCTTCTTCATCTACAGTTAATGATTTCTTTGAAGATGTAAAAAGGAATGAGCTTTTTCATTTAAGGGTTGGTGCTAAGAACAGTAAAATTGAAGCACTCATAGATAGTGGTTCTCAAGTTAATCTGATTTCAGAAAGTGTTGTAAAGAACTTGGGATTAAAAACTACACAACATAAGAAACCTTATCCACTAGGCTGGATTTGTGAAAATGATAAGTTGCAAGTAACAAAACAATGCATCTTAAGGTCCACAATCACTAGTAAATTTGTGGATGAAGTTCAATTTGATGTAGTTCCACTGGATATCTGTGGGATAGTGCTTGGAAGCCCTTATTTATATGACAAGAAAGCTATTTTCTACAGGGAAAAGAATCATTATCACTTGTTTAAAGATGGCATTCAGTATATTGTACATTCTCACAAGATTAAGACTGATCAATCTTTTGCAAACATAGGGCAGTTAAAGAGGGTAATTAATGCAAGTAAAGAGTTAACTCTTATGTCTGTCAGTACAAGTGGTTCTACACTTGAACTTGGAGTAGCTAACTAGGGTCAGATGTTGCAAGATGCACTTGCAGTACAGCATGAGAAAATGATTATTGAAAGCATTGATGAATCCTTGGGTAATAATGTTCCTGTTGTGAAGGATCGATATGTTGTTGACTTACTTTCTTTCATTTCTGCATTATTGTTCAGCTTGATGCTAGTCAATTTTTGTTGGTTAGTGGCTATGGCATTGGATGTATATGCTTATGGAAGTGATAGAATAATGTTTATGTTCAACAACATTGTTGCAGTCTTCATTGTGCTTGTGAGCCAGGTATTCAGATGTACAGAAGATACAGGACAAGTGGGGAGGCCAAGTCCTCACTTAATGTCAGAATAAATGTCACTTTTGGAGGTCCAAAAGGTCTTCAGTGGGGAGGCCTGATCCGGTGGACATTTTTTAGTGAAAATTGAAGTGTCTCATTTTTCTCCAAAATTAGCACCATTAGAAAGAGCTCGACGTTCTGATTCCAGCGCAAGTCGAACGAAGCGAAAAGGAGTCTGTTTATGCAACTTATGGTCAGTCAAACCTTGGGTCAAACTAGTATCAGAGGGCATCCAGGAAGCAAAAAAATGATGTCAAAAGTTGTCGAAGTTGGCATCATCGGGAAGAGCTCATCGAGACGATTCCGACGGTGTTCATTTCGTCGAAATCCGACATCGTATGCTCAACTTATCAGCAGTCAAAGTTTGTAGTTGACTTTTTGAGATAGACCGTACGGATGTTGACGTCAGCATTCCGTACCGTACAGATTGTGAAGTGGCTGAATCAAAATCTGACATGTGGCTTCTACATCAGTACTGTACAGACCAATCACAGAGTGACACGTGGCAGTCCGTACATACAGTCAGCATTTCTGCGTGGCACCGTACTCCGAGTCAGCGGACATGTGGCAGACCGTACATTGTTGATGTGGCATCCAAGTGGCGATACAGTTAGCGATAGGTGGCAGACAGGTTGGGGATGACGTGTCATCGACGACAAGTCAATGTCAGACACGTGGTAGTCATCTGTATTCTGAGTTGGCATCCACATCAGCGTCCTAGTCAGCATTTTCGGTGAATTATATTCCGCCACGTGGCACCTTCTCGAAATGCCACGTGGCCCAGAGCTGCTCCATCGACAGTTTTGTATTTGGTTGTGTTTGTTTGTAAAATGGTTGGGTCGGCCTGCATGGGGCTCGATCCATGCACCTCCTGTGAACAAGCCGTCGCTTTTACCGTTGGGGCGCGAGATTCACGCTTAATTCTTTACGGAGACCATTGGGTTTTGTTGATAGTTTGTCGAATATGGTTTGTAAAATGGATGGCCGGGGTTTGGAACCCCGAACCGGCCGGGCTGCAGAAAGCATAACCACCACTGAGCCACCGACCCCTATTGGAATACATATGGCATCTGTTTGTGTTGATGAATTATCAAAACCGAATGCCTTTTTAATTTAAACAAACTCCCACCAATTGTTAAACAAATAATCTTTTTTAAGATTAAAATCAAAACCTCCCAAACGACAAAGCCCGAAAGAAATAGGTAAAAGGGCTTAAATTTGTTATTATTTGAATTAAAGGGGATATTTTGAAGATTTTTATGTGTAAAAGGGAGGATTTTTAAAATATTTTTACTATGTAAGGGAGATTTTTATGTATTTTGGAGAGATAAGGTGGATTTGTAAAATCAATTGGTTAAAGACCAAATTTAGTTAATTTTATGTATAAAAAGGGGGTGTAAGGTGAGAGTTGATCCAAGTTTTTTTCAGGTGATGAAGTCCTGATGCTGAGGTGACGAAAGAGAGGACTTGTTGGAGAGTTTCAAGTCATTCTTGCATGTCAGAGTGTCGTTACGTTGCCGAAGTGCTTGGAGAATGATTGTGGTGCTGTTGTAATTGATTTTTGGAGTTAATCGGATCGGTCTCTCTATTGGAGTGGACCCGGAGACATAGTCACGTTGTGACGAACTCCGTTATCAATTGTTTGCACTTCTCTTCTTCTCTCTCTCATCTTCTCTCAGTTTTGTTAATTTTTGTTATAATCACCTTATTATTACTTTCATTTTGTTATTTCCTTAAGTTAATTTTGATTTAATTAACTTGAAATAATCATTGTAAAAGCATTGTAAAAATTAAGCATTCATTTCTGCAATTTAGTCTAGATCCTATACAGATCACCAGTTTTCATCTATTTATTTGTATCATGATTCTTGTGTATGGCTTCCATTTATGTTTGGAAACACCTTTGTATCATTGTACTGTAATGTAATGTTAACTTGGTGTGGTTATTGACAATGGCAATTGTAATTCAATGTGTTAAGTTAATTATTTATATGTTGTATTTATGTACTCAAATGGTTTCTTATCAATGATTATCATGTATGTGTTCTATTTGTTAATGTTTACTTTGTTATGAATTATATCTTTGGTTTTATTCTTTATTGTTGTTGTGTGGATCTCAGTCTCGTAATGACTCTTCGTGTACCCCAAGGGATGTATGTGCTAATGAATCTTCTTAAATGAAATTCATGTTATGTCTTAATGTGTAATACATGTATGTTATGTTTACTTTAAAAAAAATAAAAAATTGTGCTGTAATTATTATGTATTTGTCCTTTGGGGTTCACACGGCGGGGCGTTACACTTGCATCACCCAAAAATAGTTAAAATTTAAGTTTCTTAGTTTTTAGATGTTTTTACATTTTTGGATACCCTTTTTGTTATAATAAAATTCCCAATTCCCAATTTTTATTTTTTGTTCATGGGTTGAAAGATATTGCAGTTTTAGTTTCCCAGATTTGCACCTAAAAATCTTCTAAGTCAGATTTGAGGCACTTAGAGTTCCCGTAATGGCATCAAAACTTGCGAAAATCAGCATAGCAAATTTTTAGTGCGTTATTGACTCTGAAACCTTTCCAACGGTTCAAACGGTTCGCGAATCGGAGTCCCGGATCAAAAGTTATGGCCCCGGGAAGTTGGTGCACTTTCTAGAAGATACAATTGCAAATGCTCTTTTGAAATTTGAACTTCATGTTGTAAATTTTCAGTGCCAAACCGCCTAAACTCAAATTTGAATGTTGTTTTGGCTCCAAACTAATGAGGAGCTCTATTTATGGGCGGTTTCTAATTTTTGGGTAACTTTTGGGGACAAGTCGCGATATATTGTGAAAGGGTTATTTTGTAGCTTTTTTGTAGCTTGCATGTGTGTAGAAGGATTTGAGATCCTCTCCATGTAAGAAGCTCCATTTTCTGAATATAAAATTATTCTCTTGTTTGTGGGTTATTTTCTATGTCTCTGGTTGCTCATCATCGCCGCATCTAATCCAGCACCGAGAATCCTAGACAAAAATGCCTCCACCGACTCACAAAATAGGCTCCATGTGCAATGCCAACAATGAGCTTAAGTAAATTTAAGCCTTTGACTTTGGTTTTCTAAAGTGTATAAAGGAAAAAAAGGGAATTGTGCCTAGGGTACAAATTCACTCTTATATAGGTTGATAATTGGTTTGATACCACAAGGGAGAGCTAGTCTTCTAGAGTTTATGTCCTTTTGAGTTTTGATGATGATAAATTTGATATGTGATTTAACAAGCCTATTTGATATATAACCCTAGATCTAAAAAATGTAATTTATCACATAGAAAAGAATGGAAAGTAATAGAAAATATTTAGATCTGAGAATGAGATATAAAGAGAAATTTTGGATAGAAATTTGAGCCTAAATTGCAAGGACAAGGGCATTGGGAACCCTAGACTAGGATGATTTTCTTTGAAATATAAAAAAATAAACTATAAGTTATTGTCTCCTTTGTGTCTTCTATGACTATCTTCTATTGAAACTCTTAGATCTAATCTGTAGACATCAAAAGAGGGGGAAAGGTTGTGATGTATAGGGGCTTGCCTATGCCAAATCCTTTTTTTGGTATTTCTACCACCACATACATCAAACAATGATGATCAAGATGGAATACCCTAGGTTGGGTAGATTTGAAAATAATAATAATTGACCAAAATGATAAATTATTAATGACAACGTGACCTTGATGTGAAATCCTTGAGGAAGTGATGCCATGCCATAAGTTGCTACAAATGTTGACTGATGGATGCTACAATTTCTTGATAAAACTACAAAAGGTTAATTGACAAAATATAATATATTGTTGTAACCATCATGTAGAGGATAACTTAATATATCTTCTCAAAATGGGATGATTGATCATGATAGCTCCTTCAACATAATTTCTTCCTTCTTCTTAATGATATGAAAGCTTGATCTTAATTGGTGAAAGCATTACAATAATGCTATCAAATCTACCCTTGAATTTTCTTGGCTATTTTTTAGATCTTCAATTTTCTCAATAGATTTTATAGGATTAAAATGGTGAAAATAACTTGCATTTATATGCTAAATTCATATAATTTCCCAAAAATCAAATATCGATAGCGGACAAACAAAAAATGGTTTTTTAAATGTTAAAATTTTGGCACTAACATATTCAAATTAGGGCCAAAAAGGGTTGGAAAAGGGCATTGGGTGTCCTATTCTAGACCCAACCTTGTCAAGGCCTTAAACATCAAGCACATAGAAGGTGGCTAAACCTAGTGTGAAAAATATATTAATAATTTTTTTTAGACAAGCCTTATTTGTCTATATCAATTTTTTTAAAAAAAAATAAAACATATTATTATATTTCCTTGGGGTAATGTGATGAATTAAATGAATAAGGGCCAACTAGTAATGCACAACAAAATATAGAAGTATTATGATATTGCTATCAGGATTCAACCGTGTAGTTTTATGAGTAAAACTCATTGACCCATGTTTCATGAGTAGTGGTCATTAAACATGGGTCAATGAGTTTGACTCATAAAACTACATGGTTGAATCCTGATATCAATATCATAATTTGACACATTGTGGAAAATGCCTACTACTTATCAAAATCTAGAATTTTCAAGATATGTTTTCACAAATAAAATTTGATGTCAAATTGACTAGATAGGGGCATTGGGTTCTGTAGACTAGAGGCAAGATTTTATCAATTTCAAAATTTGGAAATGAACTACAATGTCTAAGGTTTTGAGATTACAAAGGTTTAGGTCTAGATGCAAATAGAATTATGGAAATGTGAAAAGACCTATGTGAAACACACACATGCATAAAATTTTATATTTTTAGATAAATGAAATATGTTCCTATGATGAATTTTAGATTTAAAATTCTCTAATTGTTTAAATTTATCTCAAAATTGTAGAAAACCAAGACTTTTTATCTTTAGAAATGAATAAAATGTAATTCTTCATGTTTTCAAAAAAAATCATTAAAATGTGCATGCAATTTTGAAAAATTAAAACAACCTAGGATTATACTCAAATTTCACAATGAAATAAATCATATCTAAGTCCTAAACAAGGAAAAAGAAAATCTAAAATTATGCAATTTAATTCAGAATATCTACAATTTTTCCCTTTAATGATTCATAGTTTTTAAAATGAAACAATTTCAAATCAACAAGATCTTTAAATAACCTAGTTTTTGAAACAATTTTTAGAATTTATGCTATGGAATTTAGAAAATTACAAGTGTAGGATATGTCAGGTTCACCAAAATATGATATAATAAAATTGATCATAGATCCAACTAAGATTAACATCTTTTCACTTAACATCACATTTGGACACAAGACCAACTATGGTTGATGGTTAGAATGTTTCAAAAAGGGAGATCCAATATCCTAGGATTTATGTGCTTTTGATCTGTGATGATAAATTTGATGTGTGATTTAACAAGCCTATTTGATATATAACCCTAGATCTAAAAATATAATTTATCACATTATGAAAAATGGATAGTAATAGAAAAAAATAGATCTGAGAATGAGATAGAAAGAGGAATCTATGACATAAATTTGAACTTGAATTGAAATGATATGAGCATTGCACTCCCTAGACTAGGATTCTTCTCTTTTGGATATGAAAATATTGAACTGTAGCTTACATTTTTCTTTATGTCTTCTATTGTTGTTTTATGTTGAAACTCTAAGAGTTGAGATGCACATATGAAAATAGGGAGAGCGTTTCTTTTGTATAGGAGATTTCCTAATTCAACCCCATTTTGGTATTTGTACCTTTGTGTACAAAAAATTATGAAGATCAAGAGGGTATACCCTAGGTCAGGTAGAGGACAAAAGAATAATAATCGATTTAAATGATAAATGATAATGAAAATGTTCCCTTGATGTGAAATCCTTGATGAAGTGATGCCACACCATAATTCTCCAAAAAAATTAATTGATGGATACCTTGATTGCTTGATAGACCTACAAAAGGTCAATTCACAAAACATAATAGATTGTTGTAACTAGCATGTAGATGATAACTCAATACATATTCACAAAATGGCATGATTGATCATGATAGCTCCTTGAACATAATTACTTCCTTCTTCCTAATGACTTGAAAACTTGATCTTTATTGGTGAAAATGTTGTAATAATGTTACTAAATCTACCCTTAAATTGCCTTGATTGATTTTAGGATCTTCAATTTTCTCAAAATATTTTCTAAGATTTAAATGGTGAAAATATTGGTATTTATATGAAATTCCTATTATTTCCGAAAAATTAAATATCGATGGTTGAAAAACAAAAATGGATTTTTAAATTTTAAAATAATGACATCAACATATTCAAATTGGGGCCAAAAAGGGATGGACAAGGGAACTGGTCACCCTAGTCTAGACCCATCCTTGTCAAGGCATTAAACATCAAGGTGAAATATTAAATTCTTATTTTTATTCTCTTTTAATTTTTTGAATATATTCATAATACAAATGATTGAATGCATAAATAGGTCCAGGCACATAGGGGGAGCTAGTTACCTAGTGTCAAATTTTCAAGGGTGACAATTTTTTAATGCTATAGTATGATGATATTACATTTTATTTACTCAATCAACACTACACTCCTCATATGAATCCATTTAAGAAAAGAGCCTTAATATTGAAAAGAAATATTTTTATATTGAAGGTTTATGTACTATATCAGAAGAATCATGAGGGAATTTATTTGTAGTATCTCGCTAAATCTAAGGTTTCTACAATTTTTTCTAGCTTGCATGATAAATTTGGTATAGGCCATGGATCTGGTCTTGTTAATACACATAAAATTTTATGAGTAGCATACTATAGGCTGACACTTTTCCATGATGCACATTTTCACTTATCATGCTTTCTAAACTACTACTACAAGATATAGAGATTTAACTATGTCATTGCATCCTATAGTAGAGGTGCATCCCTTCATGTAGTGGGGCTTAAATTTACATGGGTATTATGAATCTTCCTTCCTCTATGTGTCATAGGTATATTCTTATTGATACTGAGTATTGTACTAGATAAACTGAGTAGTAGGCATGTAAACATCACACTATTGAAATGGTAATGAGATTCATTGAAGAGCATACCAAAACTCATTTCTCTTTCCCTTTTGCATTAGTTTGTGCTAATGGCCAAACATTTTCTTCTTTAAAAGTTTTAATTTGTGCCTTTAACTATGGGTTGTACTTAAATTTTCATCAAATTATTATCCTCAAAGGAATGATGTGGTTGAGTCCATGAATAAAAAGTTATTTAATATTATTCAAGAAAAATATTAGATAAAACTCCCAAGGAATGGTATACTCAACTAATATTTTCCTTGTGGGAAGATTGTATCGGTAAAAGGGTTGCACTAGGAACTTCTCCATATCATTTGGTTTATGGTTTAGAGCTTGTCCTTTGTATACACCTTAAGAAATGTACCTTATATTATTTGCATGAGTATTATGATGTTAAGGATAAGTTGGAGGCTAGGTTGACAAAACTCCTCCATTTGGAATAAAAATGTGACATTGTTAATGAAAATCTACCAAGAATTAGAGTGTCATAAAATCATGGTACAATTAGACTGCAAAAATTAAAACATGAACCATATTTTTGATTTGGTCCTTTATTGGGATAAGTCCGATGAGAGGAAAAGTGACCATGGGAAATTTTATAAACTATGGCTCAACCCTTTCCAATAATTTTGATATTTTAGGGGATAGTACTTATAGATTGAAAGATATTATAGCAGAATATGTTCCCTTGACTATAAATGAGTAGTTTTAGAAGAATTATTTCTAGGCTTATGTTGCCTTAAAAGACCTACCCCTCTATATGTAGTTAGTTTTTTTTTTGTTTTTTGGTTCTTTTTTCCCTTTTTAGTCTATTCTTTGTATATAAATATATTAATTATTATAGTGCATAAAATTGTACACCTTTCTAGAAGAAAGTACAATTCACACTTATTTGGACATATTTTGGTGACCTTTTTCATTAATGCATTTTAAAATCCCATTAATAGGCCCCTAATACCCCTT
>VDFB02150093.1:0-21574 GCA_007258455.2 Sequoia sempervirens | reverse complement strand
AAATTACATATGATAACATAACTTAATTATAAATAAACCTCATCTAACACTATGCCAATATGATCCTAATCTTAATCAACGCCATGAAATAGGTACATAAAAATATATCACATCTACTACTAAATTAAGTTTATATGTATCATAAATACAACATTCTTATGCTAACATTTCTATTACATAATAAACAATAAATATATATATTCAAGACTACTTCAATCCATTTACATTTTCATTACAAGAATGCTACAACATACAAGATATATTCATCTAAGAGGAATATATATATAATACATAGTGAACACAATTTTCATGGAAATATCTATCACCTGCACATAAATTCAGCTATAGAATGAAGTGAAAGGAAAGACTCTCCATGTTGCACATAAATTGCACCACCTAAACCCCAATGGATGGTTCAGAAATACCACCCTACCACGTGGAACCCTGAGGCCCACTCCCTTCGTGCTAGGAGACAACACTAGGCCCCACGCACACGCAAGCAACATATACAACAAGTGGCTGACACAAAACATCCAAAGGAGACTACCTAAAATAAGAATCAACTAAAAATCACAAGGACTTCCACAAAGACTTTCAGATACTTTCAGAGACCCAATCACATAACACAAATGGATAGGAAACTCAAAAGTTGATCATTATACCACAACACATACAATGAAGTACATAACATCATTTGCACAATCTTATAATATAATAGCCAATCTTCAATTTAGCAGTTCATAATCAGGACCAATAATACATAACCTTGGTATAAGTGATCCTTAGACGGTACAAAAGCCTTAACATAAGTTTTCACAAATGAGAAGGGATTATCAACATAAATACAATAACCCATTCAAACACAAATGATACAACACAATATAGATAAAATGATAGAGCTATTTTCTCCTATACAACTTCAAAACTGAACTAATTTTTCCTCTTGACAACAGTAAATATGTCATCCATAAAACAACCATAAAACACTCAAATCAACTCAAAATCCAAATCTATCAAAGACCCATTTCAGATTTGGGCCTCAGCTACTCAGCAACGCGAACAGAATTAAGCAAAAATAACTCAATAATTTACAAAATTCAAAAAACAAATGACTCCCACAAAAACCTTTTTTCGGTATACCCGATTACAACCAAATGACAAAATAAGAAACCCAACAACCAGATCTTTTCCAAAATATAAAATATTTAAATTTTAATTAATTTAACCACTTTCAAATTCTTATAAATCTAAAATCCTAGTCTTCCATTGACTGGTTGCAATTACAGGGAGAAATAAGAGAGTATTTGCAATCATGGAGGAGCAGCCTGATAGCAGCCCCATGTTTCAACCGTATCTCAAAAAATACGATCTGAGTTTTTGAGATTTTTGAACATAATTTAAAAGACAACAAAACACAAAAACCCTTTAAAATTCTCACCAACCCAGTTTGTAAAAATAAAATTATGGGCGACACAATCAGACCATTTTATTGGTAGAGAACTAAGACAATAAACATGTATTGATTTTTATTCTAGAATAAATAAATGTTTTAGTCACACATAGAATAAAAAAAATATATCATTTATTTTCAAGAATCAGAAAGAGAAATCAATCAAATTGTTCTTACATTCAAAAATAAAATTTAAACAAAAGATTTGAAAATCCAACCTGGATCCAATGCTTGACATGATGAGATTTCGTCACCCAAAAAATTTGAAATTGACCTCCAATCTAAAAATTTTCCAAAACTACAATTCCCTCAACAAAACCTATTCCCTCAAATCATAACTGAATTCCAAATCACTCTCTAAATTTCCCTCAATTCAAAACCACTCCAAATTTCTCAAACCTCTAAAAATTATTCCAAAACTATAAAATTCACCATTTCAAAACTCCTAAAAATCTTCTTTTTTTTTTTTTCAAAATCCTCTAAAATTTTATGCAAAAAGAGTTAAACTCCCTTTCCCTATTTTTTTTCTCATAATTAAAACTAATTAAATTCAAGAAAAGAAAGAACAACAAAAATGAAAGTAACTTTCTTTCTTTTTCCCAAAAAGACTCTTCTTTTCCAAAATAAAACAAGGAAATAAAATCCTCTCATAAAATGAATTACTAAAATATTAAATTAAAGTACCTATCCTCATCCCATTAATAAAATAATTAAAATAAATTAAATAATTAAATTAACTCACATAATTAACTCATTTGTTTAGGGTTTCCCACTAAATAAATTCAAAATATTATAAGAGATAAAAAAAAACCTCCTTAAAAATAACCACTCTACCAAAATAGTAAATCAAAACATAAATATAACATATGCTTACATATTAATATTTAAATATTTACTAATAAACATTAATATTTAATAAATAACATTATTAAAATATGTTAATATTTATAACTTTATTTTTTCATAAAACATAATATACATATAATCATAATAATATTAATAAAAATTACATAATAGCAACTAACATGAATGACCCAATATCTAACTTCACTCAAATAATCCACATCTAAAGCTAGGCATAAACCACAAAATAACTTCACATAAAAGAGACATTCACATGAAAACATAAATAACGAGAATGGTCACAACAGTTACTAACCTGACTTACCAAAGAACTTAGTGCCATTAGAACCGAATCCACACTCAAAGCTAGACATTGGAGTCACACAATCACATAACTCAATAGAAAAATTCACACACGTGCAACACTCCAATCATAGTGTAAAGGAGATTGGGCATTGTCCCTTGACAACCCAAAAAGGTGGTCACACACTGAATCAATTGTCCTTAATTGGGTACAATGGCTAGGGTTAGGGTATAACTTGAGCCTAGATGTTATCTCCTCAACCACCATTGGGATTAGAGGCACGCTCAGACCTGCTAATTCAGGTGGAGACGTAGCCTAGTACCTGTTCACTCAAACATACAATTTAGAGCACATGTGTATAATAGCCAAAACATTAGGAAAGAAACTCTAGCAATCATATCTCATTCTAGTATGTCCCTCATACATCTAATGGTATGATGCCACCCTTTCCACTTATCCCAAAAAACATACTACTGCATCACTTAACTATCCAAGTAAATCTTTGCATAATAATAATAACATGACAATATACACCATACTCACCAAAGCACTAACAGAAGTGCATGTCCCATATTGCAACCACAAAGCTTGAACACAAGTCAATACATCTTTGTCTTCAAGTTTCAAAGTCAAACTTCCTGCACATCTACGGTGAGAATGGAGGGGCACTACACAAACATAACATTTATTGGTTTCTCACAACACATATTACGTTGCACTTTCATAACTTTAGACACACTTTAAAAAAAACAACTTTTAGCCACTTTGAAACTCATAAAGACCACTTAGCACTATCAAAGCATGGACTAGTTTACATTTGAAACAATTACTAACTCCCAATTACATCACTATGACATTGGATTTCCAAGAAGGAATTTCACATAATTCTCAATCCTCAACACGACTCTCAAAGCAAACATTAAAACAATAATTATTTTCACCATAGATCAAAACACAATATACCACTAAGGTTAAACTCCTTGTTTACAACATGATTCAACTCATAGTCCCATTACACCAAATTTAAGCATCATCACTAGAAACAAGATAATCACTAATAATTGAGGCTAATTTATCTCATTTCCAATCTTCTACTTGAGAAATAAGATAATATTTTACAATACTAAACCATCAAATCTTTTGAATAGGACAACTTTTAAACAATCAACATTAATATTTTCAAATTCTAGGGATGTCCTAAACATATGAATAACATTGCATTAAATTCATAGAAAAAGATCACACTTGTCAAAAATATCAACTCAACTAGATAGTTTTCATATTTAAATTGTAACACAATAACAAAATCTAGAGTAAGGAGCATTGTTAATAATCAACCCATGTTTTATGGTGGACAGCTAGATTGTATTGAATTTATAATGCACAACCAAGGGAGCATCCAATTATGATGGCCCACTTTACTACAACAATCGTTAAATATTTGTTCAAGGAAATGACTCTACATAGTTAGCACCTATCTCTATTATGAAGCAAGTTAAAGTGATGAACATAAGTAACTTTAATTAACTATATCCAAAAGGAAATTTCCCATAAACAAGACTATTAATTCTTTGAAAGCCAAAAATAAATTTCATATAAATATCTTTCCTTCTTATATCAATTCTCTAATTAGGGTTACACGAATTCAAGAATAATTATACTCAACCAAGAATTCAAATAAAGAGAAACATTGAAAATGAACAATTAGAATTAACATCAAAGATTCTTCAAATAAACTTTTCATAAGCTTAAGTGATTTAGGGAAAATTCCCTCCTAAAGCAAAACAACTTGCTCCTAACATGAACAAGAAGACAATAATCACAACATTGTTAGGAATCTCAAATGTTTGAATTCAAGGATGAGAGAGAAAATAACTTTAGGTTTTTTTAAAGCTAGTTATAATTGATATGCTACTTTTAACTTTTTAATGCAAGACTAAGGATAAGATCACTTAATTACTTCTCCCCACACTATCAAAAAATAAACTTTACTCACTAATTAAGACATTATACACATTTGGCAAACAACATGATAAAAAACAAAACTATTTCCCTTCCATTGAAATTATGTTGAGAAACTAAAAGGTAGCATTTACATCTAATTTAAAGAATTCAATGCAACTTTCGTCTATTATCAAACGAATGGTGTAGCTCCATTTTTAACTAATAAAATCTATCTATTTACCCATTTGTATTATTACTACTTTTCCCCCAAAGCTCCCAAAGTGTAGCAACCTGGTGCTCTAATAACTATGTAATGCCCTCCCCAAGATTAAGTGAATAAAATACTACAAAGTAACTAAATAAGAGTTGTAAGTAATTAAATAGAATAATTAAAGATAAACTACTTAATTTAAAACTTGTCTGACATATAGATTTAATAGCAATAATGATGAAGTATCACACACTCCAAAAGAATATTTTTGAAGTTAGATACTTTCTCTATTAATCCAACAATTAAATTTACAAGAGGGAATGGTAATAATAATGAAAATAATAATGATAGTGTCACTAAGGAATTTTGTAATCATTACTTTATGATGATTTTGATAATGCATGCACCCAATGTTAATACAAACAAAATGAATGACTTTTCATTTTTAAAATCAAACATTACTGTTCCAACTTTACATTAATTGTCAACATCATTTGTATTCATTTAAACTATACATAAACATGGAAGATATTTTGATAAGGTTAGTATTAAATGTTCACAATAACATTAAGTTAGCCCCCCAAAAGATATTTTTTACCATTAAATCATAATCAAATTGGACATCTAAAATTGTTTGTGAAGGTAAAATCAATATTACATAAAGGTTGAGATGTGTAATAAAATCAAATACTAAAGATGCATTGTAAGTGGTGAATCAACCTAAATCTATTTACCTTTCCATGTGAGCTATTTAATGCCTAATCATTAGAAATGAAGACAATAATTTAAACAATACTTTCAACCAATATTACAAGCATAAAACTATAAGAAATAAGCTACCAATAACTATACCATCCAATATTGAACACACTAACGTTATAGGACTAATAACTCAACAACTTGAGATTGATCATGTATATTTGCAGTATACACATACAACTAAACATATACACATAATTCATGACTATGTAGTTCGTTAACATTTTTTAGTAATTGTACTTTAATGGATTTAGAAGCTTTAACATTATAATTCACAAATTAAACCTTATTTTTTTACTTCATAACTCTACCCAAATTATTATTCTTCTTACAACAATTCTTAGATGATTTCAATTACCAACTTTGCTTACTATACCTAGACTCTTCTATGTAAGTTGTTTGAATCACTTTGATATTTAAATTAAAATATTCTTATTCTTGGATAAAATGGAGATATTATTCATCCACTAATAAACCAAACAAATAATTAAACTTTCTAACAAGAACACAATCCTGAGAATAAGAGAATAAATAAAATTAACAACTTGGAACCAATATTTCTAAGCACTATACAATTAAGGCTCTTAATGGATAGCTGGAAAATAATTTTAAAAAACTAAATTAAGAATCCATGTAAGGGTTTTTTATCATGTTTATATCTATCATATTTAAGAGTTCCTTTAGATGTTTCTCTTTCCTTCATGATACCCTAACTTAGTTTCACTCAATTTTCTTTTGGTTTTCAATTTATTGTTTTAGTTTCAAAGTAGGAGATGGTAATGTTTTAATCATAAATTATATTTGGTTTACTAGGTTTCTCTGATTTTTGGATATTTTTCAAAAATATTGTATTTCTAGAAACCCTTTAAATTTTATCATCTAACTCTTTGTCTTTCGTTCCATGTGAACAAATTTGTTGGACTATTTTATGACAGATTTTTATTGTGAATAAGGATGTTAATGTTTTCCTAATAAATCATAATTGGTGATTTGGGTTAACACAATTTTTGAATATGTTTTTTTGAGATTACTAATAGAAAACCCATTAAATTATATGTTTTAATTGCATGTTTAACAATTTTTATGATCAAATACATGAAACTACTTTTAAATGAATTATTGTTTGACATAGAGGCAACAATATTGTTACCTCAACAAAACCAACCCGTTTCTCTCTTGAAATCCATTTGCTGAAAATTCCAAGATATTCTTTCTTATTCAACACATGTACCTAAAATACAAAGATCCATATAGAAGAAAAATAATATGGGCCAATGGGATCTCCACCCAACCATAGGATTGAGATTCAATCCACCCCCAGGCTAGGGTCACATAGCACTTCCACAAAATTACTTTCCACATAGGATCCACAACCAAAGTGCAACATATAACATCCACATAAATAAACTTGACACATTACAACCAGTAATCACAAGGATTCCTAGACAAGTTTACACTTTACATACTTTGCATATCACAACATCTTGCATTCATATTTCTTTATTTTAACACACAAAAAGGGTATAAATAAAATTAAACTAAGCAGCGTGGAAGACTCAACGCAAACCCCAACACACTACTTGCAGCTAAACAAGGTATTCAACATCAAATTTCACATATATTTTTTATAAGCAAGATCAATATGACAACAAACTCATTACAAATCAACAAAGATAGAAAACTAAAAGGTTAGACCTCACCAAGAAAGTTTTCTATACAAATTGTAGAACACTATCCAAGATATCTCTTTCATTGCTCCTTCCTCTTCACAAACATGGAAAGAACTCAAAATGAAGAATGAAAATCAAACATAAACTCAAGAACAATCCAAAAATCAAAAGAGAGAAACCCCCTCCTCCACACAAATAGAAAGAATAAATGGACGGGGAAAAGACAACCACCTTCTCAACTTCCCAGCCACCCTTTCAACTCTAATTTTCATCACTTTTTATGAGTAATTAGAGTGGGTTTAAGACTTTATTAAAGGGGTTTTATGGAATAAAAATACCCCTATCCCATAAACCTATCACCTAGGGAACTTTTTTAAACAAATAAACCCACATAAAGACTACATAAAACATAAAATAAGTGACCATACTAATAAAGTAACTTAAGGGACTAATAAAACAACTCTCACATACACACAACCCATACCACACAAAACAAGGTTAAATCACATGCACATGAGAAGACTAATATTTCACAAAGACACAATAATAGAAGTAGCTATGTGACCCCCTTATCAACATTGGCCATTTTTTACCTGTTTTACTCAACCAAGAAAGTGTGTCAGTATTACTCAATTAAAACAAATGACATGAAGTAAAAATTCCAAGAATAAAAATCGACTAAAAAATTAGATCCACTAATATACACAAGTAACATACAATTTAACACTCCTTACTCACATGATACTTGTTATGGATTCAAGGAACAATTGAGTGAATACTACCTATTATCAAAATATCACCACTTATGTCGATAAAATATTTAACTTACCATGCTTTACCATCGTAAGTAAAGAAAATGGCAAAGGGAACAAGGCAGCCTTCAAGATATAGCGGATGGGATCCAAATGACCATCCCGAAGATACTTCAATCCCTAGGTAAGAAATGAAAATCATGTCATGGAATATAAGAGGGCTGAATAGCTGTCATAAAAAGGATGTTTTGAAAAATTTTGTTAGGGACCACAAACCTGATATTCTTCTTGTTCAAGAAACAAAAATGCCTAAAGATAAAGTAGAATGCCTTAAAAATTTTCAGAGTTGTGGGGCTCATGGTAATAGTTATGCGGGTGCTTCGGGGGGAATTGTTACTTTTTGGAATAAGTTGTTTATTAAAGGTGAGCCCTTAATGGAGAATGGTAATTTAGTTGCCACTAGATTTACCCACATAAGAGACATTTTTTGCTGGATTCAATCCAATATATATGCCCCGAATTGTAAGAATGCTAGAAATTCCTTTTGGTGTGAGTTGTCTGGTTTTTGAAAATGTTTTGCTAATGAACACTGGGTGGTCATGGGAGACTTCAATACTCCTCTCTTGAATGATGAAAAATTTGGGGGTTCTCAAATTAACTGGGAGAGTAAACCAGGTCTATCCGACTTCATTAACAGTAATGCTTTGATAGACCTTGACCTACAAGGTGCTTCTTATACATGGACTAATAGGAGGTTAGGGCCTGAGTTGATCCAAGTAAGACTCGATAGGGCCCTTGTTTCTGGTCAATGGTTTATAGACTACTTTTGTGCTTTGAGAGCCTTATCAAGGGTGGGATCTGATCATTTTCCCATTTGTCTAATGGCGGATCCTACTAAGGTAAAATAGAACCTCCCCTTCATATTTGAAAAATTCTGGCTATCTCATCCTTGAATCTTTGAGGAAATCAGTAGATGGTGGAATATTGATATTACTGGAACAGTAATGTTTAGGATTGCTAAAAAATTAAAGGAAGTTAAAATTAATTTGAGGAGATGGAAGAAGGATTCCTTTGGGAATATTTTTGGAACTAAGATGGAAATTCAGGGTAAAATTCAGGAGATCCAGGCCAAAATTCAGAAATGGGGGTACATTGATAATTACAGAGAAAAGGAAAATAAACTTCTCATTCAATTGCATGACATCATTGCTAAAGAAGAATTTTTTGGCAGAAAAGATCTAGGGTGTCTTGGCTAATTGAGGGAGATAGGAACAGCAAATTTTTTCATCTGTCTACTTCAAAATATAGGGCTGCTAACAGAATCACTCACATTGATGTTAATGGGACGAGGTTTGAGGAGGAAGACGATATCAAGGAACAGGCTGTCCTTTTCTTTAGCAACCTTCTTTCGTGTAATGGTGAGATTGTTCCTGAAGCGCAAGATTCTTTGATTGAGGCTATACCCCAGGTGATTGGTCATAATGAAAAATCTTTGATTACTGCTATTCCTTCCAAGGCTGAAATTAGGAAAGTTGTTTTCTCTTTTGATGGCAACAAAGCTCCTGGACCAGATGGTTTTCTCTTATTCTTCTTCCAAGTGTTCTGGGAAATTGTTGAGGTGGATATTGAGAATGTTGTCAAGGAATTCTTTGGATCAAGATGTCTTTTGAAATAACTTAATGCTACTTTTGTGGTCCTTATTCCAAAAAACCAGGGGCTTTAGAGTTTCAAGCTTTTCAGCTAATCAGCCTGTGCAATTCTATCTATAAAATTATTTTGAAGGTTTTAACTACAAGATTACTTTCTGTGCTTCCTCAAATGATTGCTCCGCAGCAGGATGGTTTTGTGCCAAGTAGGTACATTCTGGACTCAGTTGTCACTGTTCATGAGAATTTACATTCTTTAATGGCTTCGAAGACTGAAGGGTTCATTCTTAAACTGGACATTTCTAAAGCCTATGATCAGGTTGAATGGAATTTTTTATTTAAAATCTTGGTCAAGTTTGGCTTTAATAATAGAGTTATTTAGCTGGTGAACTGGCTAGTTTCGACAGTTACCTCTTCTGTTATTATAAATGGGTCACCCTCAAGGTTTTTTCAGACTTCCAGAGGCCTCAGACAGGGAGATCCTATCTCTCCTATTCTATTTACTATTTTGGCTAAGAGTTTGGGAAGAAATATTAAAAAGCTTATTGATCAAAGATCCCTTGCTGGCTTAAGACCTTCCTCTTCTCCTCTAACCTGTTCCCACCAACAATTTGTTGATGACACCATTCTCATGGGAAAATCTACTGTGGTTGAAGCTAATACTTTCAAAAGAATTCTGAATCTTTATGAATATGCTTCTGGGCAAGTTGTTAATAGGGCTAAGAGCTCAATTTTCTTCTTCAATACTCCGGAGCATAGACAATTTAAGCTTGCTCGGATTCTTGGGTGCCGGATTGAGCCTCTCTCGTCAACCTATCATGGTTTGCCTCTTTGCATTAAACCCTTGGATTCGTTCTGGATCTCTTTGGTTAAAAAATTTAACAAGAAGTTATCGGGGTGGAAAGGAGCCATTCTCAGTCAAGCTGGAAAAATCCAGCTCCTAAAGGCTTCTTTGCAAAATCTTCCTGTGTATGCTCTTAGTTTATTTAAAATTCCTGCTAAATATGCTAAAGCCATTGAAAAATTTTAGAAAAGGTTTCTCTGGTCTGGTGTGGAGGACAAGAAGAGGATGCCACTCGTTGGATGGGATCTAGTCTGTAGACCCAAATCAAGAGGGGGCCTAGGCTTAAGGAAAACTAAAGTGCTGAATCAGTCCCTTCTTGCTAAATAGCTTTGGAGAACTCTTACTTTGAGAGGAGAATGGCGAGATACTTTAAAAGCCAAATATTTTAGCAACTATGAGTCTCTTAATGAGGTTATATATTCCTCTTCTTTACCTCGTGGGTATGTCTGCTGGAATGATATGAGCAGAGGTAGAAAGTTGTTGGAAATGGGAACTGGATGGCTGGTTGGAAAAGGAAATCAGGTAAGGTTTTGGGAAGACATATGGCTTTTTAAAGATCCTTTAATTAGAAATGAGAAATTCAGTAAATGGATGAATGATTGTAAAAGGGAATTTGGGGTCTTGGTTAAAGATTACTGGAGGAATGGGGGTTGGGTTGATTTGAAGACCATCAGTCTGGATCTTAGCCCTGTTCAGTCGGCCTTCAGGGCCCTAAGACTAGCTCAACACCAGGCGGAGGATGTTGCTGTTTGGTTAGATAATTCGTATGGTATTTTTTCAGTTTCTTCTGCTACTTCTATGTTGGTTACTCTGATGGAGCCTCTACCCTTTTGGGCTAAGGCTTGGATTAATCACCTGATTCCTAAAATCAATATTTTCTATTGGATAATGCTACAGAATAAGATTCTCACTTTGGACAATCTTGGTAAAAGGGGAATTCAATTACCTAACAGGTGCTACATGTGCAGGAATGATGTTGAGACTGTTAATCATCTTTTTCTTCATTTCCCTTTTGTTGCGAATATCTGGGGTAAAATTTTTGTGCTTCTTGATGTGGTTTGGGTCTCCCCTGCCTTTGTCGAAGATTTTTTCTTGCAATGGAAAGCTCCCTCAAAAAATCCTTTTGTGCGAAAGCTCTGGTCTTTTGTTCTACCTTTTGTGTCATGGAATATTTGGAAGGAAAGGAACAACAGAGTGTTTAGGGAAAAAGAGATGTTGGAAGGGGACTTGTATGAAAAAATCGTTAGGGCAATAAAGGAAAATTTATCTTTAATCCCAAGAAAAATGGTTGATAAAGCTAAATGGTCTCCCTTCGATATTGCTGTGGCCAAAAAGTGGAATTCAAAATTAGTTGCGTTGAATGTCCCCAAACGTGTTGTTTGTGGAAGGGAGAATGCTAGTTGGTCTTTGCCGCCTTTGGGTTGGGTGAAAGCCAATTTTGATGGCGCGGCTAAAGGAAACCCTGGGAAAGCTGGCAGTGGGTGTGTTTTAAGGGACAATTCAGGGGCTTTTATGGCGGCTTTTGCTGTGGACATTGGCACCCAAACTAATCATGTTACGGAAGCTATTGGGGCTTATCATGTGGTCAACTTAGCTTTCAAGATGAACATGAAATGTCTTTGGTTGGAGGGTGACTCAATGAATATAATAAATTGCATTCTTGGGCTTACCCCTCCCTCGTAGACCATCAAAAAGTGGATCGAAGATACAAAAATCTTATTAAATAAATTCGATAAAGTGAAAGTGTACCACGCCTATAGAGAAGCCAATAAGGTGGTGGATTACTTTGCCAATGAAGGAGTTAAGAAGGGTGGAGAAAACACGTGGAGGAAGAATGACTACCTCCATCCTGATGTAAAAGCGCTAATTTATTATGATTCAGTGCATGGAAGAGAAGGTTGTCTTTGTCATGATGATATGGATAAAGATTAGGTACGTCGATTTCATTAGATTTGATGGGACCGACATCATTTTCTTTTTCAAGAAGAGTCTCTGGCACACTTTTTGGGTGTTTGATAAAATATGCCTAAACGAGACCCAAAGCAACTGTAGGGTGAGGTATAACAAAGCTTTGAAGATGGGGGGAGAGAGAAAACATGTGGAACCGAGTAGCTTTCAGGAGCACAGAAAGAATGCTAAAGCCTGGGAAAGAATTGAAAAGGGAGGTTTAGTTCCTTTTTTGGAAAAGCTCCATGGTACCGATGAGGGGATGCTGGCTTATTTTGTCAAAAATTGGAAAAATGGTGAGATTGTGTTCTTTGGTAGGAATGTTAAGCTGAATGAGGAAATAATTGGTGAAATTACTGGTCTTTCGACTAAGGGTGTGAAATTTTATCGAGACCGTCGGTTCTCTGATGAAGCGGTCATAAGATTTCCTAAAAAAGACAAGGAGAAGGCTAAGTTGGTTAAGGTTGCCAATACCTACTTTGATGTGGAGTCCATTAAATCAATCTGGAGGAAAGTTTTAAGAGTAATAATGGAGTATATCAAGGTTGACGAGCGCTTCACCAGGGCGTATGGTTATCACTTTGCCATTCTAAACCATTTCCATCACAAGGTTTGTATCTCTTTGCCTTTTTACTTATTCTCTTCTTTAAAGAATTGCCTTGATGAAGTTGAAAGAAACCCTAGGAGGACTTCTATTATTCACCCTGGTCTTGTCAGGCTCATCTATGAGCATTATCAAAATTTACCTGCTTTGCCTAAAATTGTTGATATTGGGGATTTGGATGATGAGGATACTGAAAGTAGCAGGGAGAATGACCCCTTGGCCCCTCCTGCTTGTGCCCCTATTGGTCCTAATACCATTGCTCCCCAGTCCCTATTTTGTCGGAATGCCCTTAGGGATTCTGCTCTGCCTTCATGTCCTAATCTGTAGCCTTCGCATGATTGCCCTATCCTGGGTTTTGACTCGCCACCCTGTCCTAAATCCCTAGCATCTCACGGCTGCCCTACTCGGGTTTGGTCTCTGGTTTTAAAGATACCTCTGTTTGAGAAGTGGTTCATATCCTAAATTCCCATGGAAATTCTCTGATAAACCTATGGTTAGTAAGGAGTCGGCCCTAGTGCCCCTACGTCTGGAAGATTTGGGAATGCCCCTAATGATTCCCCTAATCCGGGATGAAATTAATTCGCGGCAGAACTCAAGCTCAAACCTAAGGATATTGTTAGTGTGGAGAAAAAAGTACATATGACCTTTTCACTGGTTTCAAGTGGACCAGGAAGGAAGTCGATTGAGTTGAAAGGCGTAATAGAGATCTCGTGACAGTCTTGGATTTGGAGTAGAAGATTATTTGGAGTAATAAAGAGGGATGAGGGACATGAAACTCCCTTACCAAGGAAAAACAACATTCGCGGGGAGGAAAAGATTGACTAGGATCGAGTCGCGGTATGTCCAAGATAAACCAAAATATTAGAGACCCTTGTGTGAATAATCCGAAATTTCAGTCATAACACCATTATCATCAATGCAGTGCTGCTTTTGGTCGGTCTCTGCGGATTTACGTGTAAGTGCTATTTGAGATTTCATTGTTAATCGTGCTATTGAGTCATGTGAGCAATAGAAAGAGGATGTTATTTGATTTAAGAATTTTAAATTGAAAAAATTAGGTATTTGCATATATATATATATATACATATGTAAATAATATTTATTCAATTATTCTTTCATTGAACCAATTCCTTCATAAAATTAATAAGAGAAATATAAGTCCTTTTTATTTCATCTAGAGATTTCTAATAAAGTAAAATAATAATAATAACAATAAATAATGTCAAACAAAATAAATATTATTATTATTACTATTATTACTAAAATAATATAAATGGTAGTTGGCAATTTTCTGTGAATAGCTCTAGAGATTAAGGCAAATGAAAATACATTTAATATTATTAATGTAAGCGTTAAAGTAGATGAACGAGCACATTCAGTTTTTAACGTAGCTTGGAAATATGTTTTGTCGAGGGCAATTAGAGTTTAAAATAAACATTTACCTTAATAAATGTTATAGTGTCATCTTTGTCACGTGAATGGAAACTCTTTAATAAAGCTAGTTCTATTAGGAATAGATTCAAATTAAAAGAAAAGAAGAGGAAATTACTTTATTTGTTTCCTTTTTACTGCTGTTAAGGAAAATAACAAAATAGAAATTCATATATTTAATGGCATATATTATGTCCCACAGTTATAATTCTGGGTAAAAATAAAAAGGGTAAGTGTCATGACAGCTGGCGAGGAATATCTTGCTTTTCCCACGACATTTCTTTGAGGCATTCTGTCAGTCAGCTACGTGCCTTGTCTTTGTGTCCTCCTTCTGCATGCATGATCTTCGAAAGGCAGCTGGGCATTCCAGGAGAAGGGATTATTATTGGGAGAGTCATACTGGAAAAAGGGGGTTTTTTCTTTATTTTTACATGACTGGTCTATGCGTACAAGGGGGTATGAAAGGTAAGGGGGACTGCTAATGACTAAGGGGAAAAGACAATGCACCGAAGGTTACTGTGATGTGGAGGCTAAAAGGAACGTGCAAAGATCAGAGGTAAGTATCGGACAATTTCATTGCTTGATAGTCTCTAAAGTTTGGTCAATAGGATCTATCTTGAGCATTCTCTGCAGTCATTGCAGTCCACTAGATCGCATTTCTTTGAGGCATGCTATCAAACAGTTACGTTCCTTGCCTGTGTTCCTTATTTTGCATTGAAATCTGCCATTTTCCTTGTACCATGCTCCATTTGAAACATCTTTTAGCTCTGTTCTGTGTTGCTTTTGCCCACATGTCTGCCAGGGCAATTTCAACTGCTACATCTAATAAAAACTCCCCTACCTTCTTGCCTGAGCGATGCCTTAACCTGTCACAAGCTTTCACATTGCCACAGGCAGTTAGGATGCTGGCTAAGGTTTGGAGTCGGGTTTAACACCTTCCAAATTGCATTTGCTTGAAAGTTTCTAAAGCCGTTTCAATAAATCCGTCTTGTTCACGTCCTGCAATCGTTTTCCATGAGATGCCTGATGCTCCTCCCATTCATCTTGGCCTTATTTCACTACCTTATCTTCATCATCATCGTTAAATGAGTATGCAACATCCGCGTATGCTTTGGAGCTAACCCCAGTTGCATTTTCAAGCCCTTTATTCTTAACAACCACAGTGCCAGCAAGGAATGATGAATAATTCTGTGTTTTGGAATTACCAGTCTGCAACTGCAAATTCTGAAACCCAAGTGGTAAATTAAAAATAATCCATTCCAGCCTTCACGATTTCGTCAACCTGTCACAGCCACAACATTGGAGCATAGAATGTTGTAGAAATTCAAATGACCTTCCTGATTTCGTTGGCAATCTGTCACAGCAGCCACACTTGAACATAGAAGACTGTAGGGGCGTTAATAGCCTTCCTAAATCCATCCGCAACCTGTCATATCTGCAGTGCTTGAAATTTGACTTAGTCTAATATTATTAATAACCAATCATTGTTTTTTTTTTTATCTTATCTTATTTTATTTTATTTTATTTTATTTTTTTCAATTGTTGGGAGCGCAACACTTCATAGCCAATTTCGATTTACCAATTCCATGTTTTTTTTTCCAATGGAAAGATCAATAATTATTTACCCTCACATATTTCTTCAGAAGTGTTGATACATATTAAGGGTAAAACTAAAGAATAGTGCTTATTGACTGAACAGACTAGGTAGTTATCCGGAAAAGTATAAATAGTAATTGTGAGTTACTTGTTAAGTAAATAATAGCATTATCATTTGGAAGCAATCTGTAGTAATCTTCATGAGGAATATATGACGGTAAGTAAATGTAATAAAGAATTTTAAATCTATGACTGCATGGCTGGAAATTAATAATCTACTGTAATTTTTGTCATATTTAATAGCAGCCAAGATTTCCAAGTATGAATATTGCCCTTTCATGTGCCGGTTAAAAATATTTACCATGAGTAAATATTGATGATTAAAGATTTAATTAAGCTGAGTGAATCAAATGTTATAGAATAGAATTTTAAAATCTATAAGTGATCCTGAATTATATTATTATGAAAGAAATGAATTTCGTAGAATAAATTAAAGAGTTATATTTTTAGAAAATATGAGATAATTTAGTCCTTTATATAACATTAAATATTTAAGAAATTATCCTTTATGGGAATTAGTTAATTAAGTTAAGTTTAAAAGAAGATATAGAATTTTATGTTTATATGATGTTAATGGGAATTTTGGAAATCTCATTATTTACTGAATTTTGTACAGCTAATAGTGTTCTTTCTATAGAGTATTTTAATTATGATGTGTGGTATTTTGTAAATATAGTATTGCATCATGAAGATTAGTATTCTTCAAATAATTTAATTCGAGATAAAGATATTCATTTAGTGGAATTATTATTTATTAGAAAGTAGTTTTAGGGTTAAAGATTTAAGCGATAATGCTTTTAATATTACTAGAAGTAAATTTAGAATTCGGTTAATTTAGTAAAAGAGTAAATGTATGTTGGTTGGGTAATCTTCATGGATAAATAATATTGACATAGGGTTACTGATAAAGTTAAGTAATTATAATCACAGTCTTTGACTTATGGAATTTAACATTTAAAAATAAAAGATTATAGGTAGAAAGTGCAATATTAAAGTGAATCCTCATTAATATAAATGCAAGCTAATATTAATTTGTTAAGGGAAATTTAGAGTGGTAATAGACAATTTATATTATTTCTTGGAAATAGAATTTAAATAGAAATCAATTTGAAGAAGTCATCTAGATGAGATAGGGTGCTTTATGGCTTTGTTTATATAAGTGTATAAAAATGTGTTTATACCATGAGTTAAAATAAAAAGCAAATTCGTTGGTAAAAATAGAGATAATTTTATATTTTATCTATATAATTCTTTAAGTATTTAAATGACTTCGTGATGGTCAAATAAAATATAGCGAAATGGTATAGGATGTTTATTACATATAATGAACAATTATGAAAATGTAAGTAGTTATAGGAAAGTTAAATTAGCCTTGTGTTAGATGCTTAGCAAGATAGTTGTTAAAATACATTTCTATAATTCTCTTAACTGTTTCAAATGATTTCTTGATGAGTGAAAGAGTAACATAGTAGGCATCTATTCATTTTGTCTTAAATTGCTCCTCATAGTATTATTCATTGTAGACTTTAAAAGATTAGGATTGAGTGTGTATGTTGATAAATATATATATATATATATATAGGTGTGATTTTCATATGGTTTTGTTCATTACATAGATTAGGGAATAATGAAGAGATTTAAGGAAATTTAATTTAAATAATGAAGTATCCAAGTTGTGATGGATAAATTAATTAGATAATTGTAGTACTGTAATGATAAGTTGTAAGTTAGCATGAAGGTTCGTACTAACTAGTTAATAGTGAAGATTGTCTTGTGTAATCCATAGGATGATTATTAGGAGCATTGCATGTTTGAGTAGTGGTTTGAGTTAGCATATAGCAGTGTTATGGTGTAAGTTCATGTCTGAGGTAGTCACCTTTGAAAAAAAACCTAGAGGTTATACTCTATGAGGGTGAGTCAATGAGTTGGGAGAACTCAAGTTGGGCGAACTACGGTGCCTCTGCGAAATATATACGTAGGCAAGGCCATCAAGTGATGAGCCCCCGAGGCATTAGGTCGGGCCCCTAGGACTGTTCTTCTAAGTCTTGTATGTGATTTGTCATACTGTAAATCTGCCATTGATTTGTATAGCTCATCTAGTAATCATGTGCTAACTACCTTTGATCATATGTGTGTGCCAAGTCATGTAAACCTTGCAGGTATATGCATTGGGAAACAAGGAAAATTCAACATGATGGAATGGAAGAGGTACGTTAAGCTGACCCAAAGTAAGTAGACTTTATTGCCAAAAAATCTAGTGAACCATTTCTATATTTTCTTCTCACTAGTGTGATCTTGGACTATAGTTGTAAGTAGTGAAAAGTGTTGTCATTGTCTTTAAGTAAACAAAAATAAAAATAAAAAAATTGAAAAATTAGTAAAGTCATTGCAGAGTGTTCGGTTATTTAGAGTATAAAAATGTGGGCATAAAATGATGTATTGTTTCCTCTCTCTTGTTTATGGATGATTGTGTGTTATCTTTATGTAATCTTGGTTTATATTCACTTTCGTAAAAACTTACATTTTGTAATGACCGTTATGTGTACCCCAGAGGATGTAGATAACTTTGTAAATGCATAGTTGCTCTTCTCGTAATATATGCACATATTCATCTTATGTAATGTTTCACTTTAAAAAAAATAAAAAAAAATAAAAATAAAAAATAAAAAAATTGTGCAGTGTTTGGTTGTCCTTTGGGGTTCACACGGCGGGGCATTACACATTGGTATTAGAGCATAGGTTCTAACATTGGGTACTATGGTTTCACTTGAGCCCACTAGGCCATCCTTGCTATTTGTACTCTTATGTGTGTATTCCTTTCTTTGTTTTCCTTGACTATACTGAGTGGTTTGTGTTTAGGGAAAACTAGGTTGACCCTAGAGGTAGATAAGATATGTTCTTCTCTCCGTCTGTTCTTCCTATTATAGATGACTAAATAGTTGTTAATTATGTTAGGAATGAATATGGGATACTCTATCTTAAGTATGTATTTATGACACGGAGTGGTGTGGGAGTTTAACCACTCTCTTGTATAAAAGATAAATCCTTTTCTATTCTAAATAGTGAAATATGGATTTGTGTTGGGTGTATTGCAATTTTATTTAGTATGGATCAAGGTATTCAGGAATTAAAAGCTTGTTGATGTGATCATTGAATTGGAATGGAAAATGTTCTTTTTCCTTCTCTCTCTTCCTTGTCATGAGAAGAAGGTAATCTAGAAGATTCTTAGTAAGAGTAATTAGTTTTGATCATTAAGCATAAATTTCATAATTTTTCCTTAGTAAAAGGAATGGGAGTTAGAATAAGTCTTGGGTGAAAAGCTTCATTTGCATTATGTATAGATGCATAAGTAGACATTGTAAAATCATCTTTGAAATGTCATAGTAAGTAATCCCGAGTGTCCTATTTAATACAATGATAGTGATTTAATATATTTGATGCACAAAAGGAAATGATTTTGTATTATGCTATCCTCTCATGGTCTTGTGTAATTTCAATGCTCCTAAATTCATGGGAAAATTGATGAAATTATTATTAGGGATGGAATAGAGATGTTAGAATGGTTCAATCCAATATGATTAATGATTTAATTCTTCCTTAATTAGAGTATGGAAAAGTAAATCCATTTGATGAATTAGTTATAACGTGGAAGTGGTACAGTTGTTGGGATAAGTTTCTATTATGTGCCACCCATGATGAATAATTATGATTTTATATATATGAAAGAAAATGAGTATAATATGTTCATCCTTAAGTATATGTAGTGGTAGCTAGTTTGTAATATTGAGGAAGTGAATGCGAATTTGTTAAGTGGAGTTGTTAAGTGATCATGAAGATCTTGAAATTTACATTTAGCATCTTGTGATATATGGAAATGAGGGACGTGAAGGAAAAGCTAATTGTGGGTTATGGATATATGTGATGATATGAATCACATGGATTATGGAAGTAAATGTACTTATGGAATTGTGTATATAATTGTACTTCCCTTGTAAATGTGAGAAACCAGTAATTGTGCATTGGTTGAGTGTTGTGAATACCCTGTACTTGCTTTGTGGGCCCATAACCCACAGGTCATTGGATGGTGTTACGGTGTACCCATCCATTCAGAATATGTTGTATTTGGTGTGGGATTAACCATACCATTATGTGTGTTTGTATGTTTGTTACCTGATTGAGGGCCAACCCACGTGTGGTTGAAAATCCATATATACATAAGAGTAGCCAAAAGATAGTTTCATAGATTCTTTTCTTTTGGTTCTCAGCCCCTCAATCTGTGGAGGGGTAGTAGAAGTCAAAAACTTTTCTTGGGCGGAGTGTGCAGCATACGCACATTGCAACGCAGAGCGATCTTAGCTCAACCGATCTCAAGGAAACATACTCACTACTTCCCCTTATGATGGATCAGGGTACTTGATCCATATGTGCTAGCCTAAACCCCACAGTTTTGAGTACAATAGCATTGGATTGTTAGTTTATGCCTGGCCGTCCGTAGGGACGTTGAGATGGCATTAGTGAGTTAACCTCGTCTGTATGAGAGGTGAAGCTCGAGTAGCCCCATATTGATATACTAATATATGTATTGTACCCACCATATCTGCACGTGTTCTGACATGATGCATGGATATGATGCCACACCCCACTGATGTTCCGACACAGTGCTGGTGATGATGCCGTGTTGTTGATGGTAGCGAGCTGGGCTCGAGGACACGATGCCACATGCATAGACATGTGAAGGTGCACTATGAGATTGTGTTATGATAGCCTACTTGTGTGATGAGCGTAATGGGGCCTTACACACTTGTAGAGGGATACTCGTGTTTGCTTTCGATAGTGTTGGGTCGGTTAGCATATGGGTATGTCCTAGCCATGTATACCTCTGGCTACGGCGAGTACCTGCGTGTGCCTTCTCCACGAGGTATCGCTATGCAGGATGTGTTCTGCGCGTGCCTACTTCCGTGGAGCCACATACACATTGCCATGCAGCATATGACCAGTGCGTGCCTTCTCCGACTGGCGTATGACCATGTCGCGTGACGACGCGAGGCAGGGTGTAGCCGAGGAGCACACTCTGGTTCATGTGGATGGCGTGTTCACTCCGCACCACATGAGGGCTACTGGTATAGCCGAACGATGTTCCCTCCTTCCTCGTTTGGTGACTAGTATCTAGTCACGTAGTGTTGTATTGTGCAATTTTGGAGATTGAGGACTTTTATATGATTATTGATGATTTTTTTTTTATTGAACTTGAAGGCTAACATTTTGTTTATGTTTGTTTGTAATGGTTTAGCCACACTTTGTGACCTTATTCTCTCGTAGCCCTCATGGTTACATTTGATTTAGGGTTGACATTGCACGCATTTCTTGCTTTATTGTTGAAATTGAATCTTATTTGATGGTTATTTATGAATTTGATGGCTAAACTAGTTTATCATTATTGTTTTGAGGTCAGCCATGTGTTGTATTGTGATTCCTCTCCAAGTTCGTATGAGGCGGACTTGGTGAGTGTATAC